>JAVQJD010063334.1:0-22885 GCA_036023655.1 Nannoperca australis | reverse complement strand
GGTGCAGTGGGTCCTGGGTTCCTCCTGATGCACGACAATGCCCGGCCTCATGTGGCGAGAGTATGCAGGCAGTTCCTGGAGGACGAAGGAATTGATACCATTGACTGGCCCCCACGCTCGCCTGACCTGAATCCAATAGAACACCTGTGGGACATTATGTTTCGGTCCATCCGATGCCGTCAGGTTGCACCACAGACTGTCCAGGAGCTCAGTGATGCCCTGGTCCAGATCTGGGAGGAGATACCCCAGGACGTTGTCGGTCATACAAGCACGTGCATGCTACTGAGTACCATTTTAAGTTGCTGCAATGACATTTCAGCGAAATGGACTAGCCTGCCGCATCATTTTACCACTTTGATTTTGACGGTGTCTTTGAATCCAGCCCTCTGTAGGTTGATCATTTTTATTGCCATCAACCAATGTGGCATCCTTTTGTTCTTAACACATTACCCAGCCCATATCAGTATATATATCAGCATGATTTTTTCCCCCTTAGAAATCTGATGTGTTTTCAATGTGTTCCTTTAATTCTTTTGAGTAGTGTATATATATGTATATATGTATGTTATCAGTACACTTTATTTGGTTTGGATAAAAAGAATGTGGATGGCCAGAATACAGACACTATGCACTGTGTCATTTAAATAACTAATTAACAATTGTCTGCATTCCTTTGCATCAGCACACCAGCTGTTTAGTGCTGCTGGTCCAGGCCAAGAATGTAATTTCTACCTTGGCCTTGTAACTACAGCAACAAAAATAATTTTTTTCACTTCATGTAAGCATAATGAATTACAAAGCAATAAATAAGCAAATAATTCAAATGGAAATAAAGAGATATGTCGAGGAAAACAATACAAAAGACATTAGACTGACTATTCTATGGGACACTCTAAAGGCCATCATACATGAATAGTTATCACCTCACAAAAAAAAACTTAAATTGACTACATATCTGAATTTTTGTTGAAAAATGTAGTAACTTGAAAAGAAAATATTACACTACTCTCAAAACTCAACTCTTACAAGAAACAAAGAACACTAAAGGGGGAAGAGACAATATTTTGAGAGAAGAAATAGAGAGAAGCTTAGATTTGTGAAGCAGGAATATTATGAAGATGGCCCTACGGCTACTAGGCTGTTGGCAAGGCGACCTAGGAAACAACAGAGTATTAATACGATACACAAGTCAGAAATCTTTGCTCAGGCCAACTGAGCTATAATGTTACGAAAATAGAAAACACGTTTAAAGATTAAGATAAGAATTTATATACACAACTGCCTTCGTCTAGTGAGGCTTTCTAAAAGACAGTTCGATTCTCTTGATACCAGCTATTAGAGAATTGCAAAACAACCTCACAGCTCCTATAATGTCTGATGAAGTTTAAAAAGCCATATGCAGACATAAGGCTAATAAGAGTATGAAGATCAAACCGGTTTAATTGTAAAACGGCAAACACATGACAGCATTTGGAGGACTCTGCAAATAACGTGATAATAAACTTAATACAAATGAAAAGAAACTAGTGATATATTGGTAAGTCTTGATACCATAAAGGCATTGAATAGTATGAATTGGAACTTCTAAAGGCCAGCTCAGACCAAAGATTCGTGAAAGTGTTTTAGAATATCGGAGGGGAAAGTTACAGTGGTGTGAACTGGACCGTCTCAGGCCAACTCAGCTGGCTTATGGCATAGCCTGCGACTCAGATTGTCAAATCGCCAGTTGCTGGTTTTAGAATGGAAGGCATATGTTTCGACGACCAATCAGCTTGTAACAAAATCGTCTGGTCATCTTGACCCTGTCTTTTTTTGTTTTGTTATTTCATAAATACTAGAAATGCAACTGAGCTACAGGCAATATGACAAAATAAGGAATTAATATCAAAGGACATTAACACACAATCAGCTTGTTTGCAGATGATATCATAATATACCTGGAGCAGTAATCAAGTATAGTGGCTATAGTGCAAAGTGGAATTATATTGAGATGTGGCAGACATCCCAGTCCAGTCCCTAGTTGGTAATATAAACTAGTATCCAATACGTTCCCACACACTGAACATTTTGTTTGGTCTAATTGAAAAGTACAAATTAGAAAGGGAGGTGAGACTGTTGAGCTGGTTTTCTTATGATAATAAACCAAGTTTGGGCAACAAAAACTTCATAAATTGGTAGAGAAAGGAGAACGCAGCTATGTGTACCATAACTTGGAAAATAAATGGAAATATAATGAATGTTCAGGTTACTGTTATTTACAGTTTGAGGGATTATTTAATGAAGGAAATGCATACATACAGTGGGGCAAGATTAAAGC
This sequence comes from Nannoperca australis, assembly GCA_036023655.1. Classification (NCBI taxonomy): domain Eukaryota; kingdom Metazoa; phylum Chordata; class Actinopteri; order Centrarchiformes; family Percichthyidae; genus Nannoperca; species Nannoperca australis. The sequence continues at coordinate 20,568 of JAVQJD010063334.1, read as the reverse complement.
CAATATTGGTGCTGTACCAAAATTTAAAAGACTGTTAAGCTTCCTCTACTATGTACATCAAGGCTAAATGGGAGAGAATTGAACATTGAAATTACAACGGAGGAATGACTCAGTATGTGCAAGTCTCAACACACTGCTGCTCAGCATGAGCAAAACACAACACACCACTACAAATTCAAGGACAAGGAGGGAGTCTGAATGGAAAAATCTAACACCCTACCTAATTACACATAAAAAAACAATAACAAACTGATCCACAAAAATCATGTTGCAACCCCACACACACTTATTTCGGAATGTCATACATTACTTTTGGGAAAGTGTGAATGTTGCACTCAAAGACATCCTTGGAAATATAGTGTCATTGATAATGATAGAGACTGAAACCTATACCATAGAACAATGATTAGAAATGTAAGGAGAAATTTATACTATGTGATAAAGGACCTATCAGCTTAGAGTAAAAGGTTTTGCTTGTAAATCAAACTAATGGGTAATTTATGACACAATGGAAAATGCTTATGGACTAACTGATATATGTTCAATAATGAACAGTTGTAACCATGGCTGTTTTTTGTTGTTGTTGTTGTTGTTGTTGTTTGATTGATTTTTCTATCTTTGTGGTAAAAAAAAAAGTCATAAATGAATATACCCAATACTTTTGGTTGTATGCCCCAAAAAAATTTAAAAAATATTAAAATATATAAATAAATATCACACAGGTACATTCATAGCTTGTATTTTTTGGAAAGACAGGAATACCTTGGGATGTAAAACATAAAAAGAGCATAATAGTGGCTAGAAATGGTGTGAGCAGTGTAGTTAAGGAAATTATTGTTTTCATTCAGCTGGTAATCTCCTGATTTCTAAATGAAACAATAAAAAAGGAAAACAAACATTGCTTGTCTTTTTATTGTAGAGGTTTGATGAGTCATTGTCACTGAATCACTGTATTCCTTATGAGATGAGCAGAATAATGAGAGAGGCAAAATTGCTGTTTTCAAATGAAAGCATCACCAGAAAGGTTGGCATCTCTGCTTATGTGGAGGCTGAGGGGGAAAAACATTAGATAACTGGGATGGTTTAGATTTTGAACCTGATGTCAGATATAACTAGTCTGTAACTAGTCTATAATAATCGTTTAAACTAAGACTCATTTTAATTTGACGAGATAATATTGCAAACTAAACAAAATGTCCTGGAGAACTTAAATAATTTGGATGGCCAGACACAAAGAATGTATTGGCACGTACTGGCCAAACAAAAATCTAAATTAAAATAAAAAAACTTTTTTGTACACAGACTCATTTTGGAACTTGAAGGTGAGTAAGTGACTTAATTCAGCCAACTGTACCTGTTGTAAACCATATTAAAATTGGCACATTTGCCAATTCCAAATAGGACAATAACATATATCTGCTGATATATTACACATAGCAAGAGTACAGGGCTTTTTTGTTGGACATTAAAGTGTAAGACACACATGAGGGAGAAGCAGCTGCAGAGGTACAAGAACTTATGTCTTCACTGTGAGGAAAGATCCAGATGAGGCCTGCTGTGCACTTCCATGGCTCATCTATATTTACACCTGTATCTATTCACAAATCAGTGGATTGTGTTTGTGCCTTAACTTAAAAAATGGATGTTAATGTTTATAACATGTACAAGTTAAAGGTTTATTTGTTTCAGGGCAGCAACCAAACCTGGCCCTATGTTATTTTCACTCGATATGCCTACTGTTTTATAGAAAACACATCCCTTTGCTACACAGATGACAGGCAGCTTTAGTTTCCCTTAAGACCAGATGAAGTACATATACTTATTTTGAGTGTCAAATGCTGAACTAAGTACAGTACATGATTACTTTATTTTTCTCTATTACAATTTTTGAAATAATCTTTTTCAATTCAATTACTTAACTGTATATTAAAGTTGACTTTATTAGAGTTGTTGAAATTATTTTGCTAATAATAGCCACATTTGATAGTTAAATCAAATGTTTATGTTTCTGAACAGAGATTGTGCAGCATCCTGTTGTGTGTGTTCAGTCTACCATGCACATTACAGAACATGGTGTGTTTGAGTGTGTTTTCTGTTTCATGTCCAGTCTTTGTCACCCAGCCAGCAGGCTCCCCCAGACGCTTACTCCCCCTCCCACCCCCCCACTGTGTCGGTGTGTATAACCCCAGGCAATGGACTGCTCGCTGGGCGGTGTCTCGTGTTGGGAGCCTGGTGGTGTTCCCAGCTATCCCCACACTGCTGCTGCCTGAACCAGAGACACTACACTGACCCAGATTCCTGTCCCCTCAGCGGGTCCAACATGTCTGTATAAAGCCTCCCAGTTAAATATTAGAAAAGAATATTTTCAGGATTCTTCTTGACAAAATGAGCACTTGCTGTAACAATAAACTTAAACAACAAAACAAACTTAAGCTGTGATGTTGACACATGTTGGGTTTTTTTTCTGTGTATCATGAATTTATTTATCAAGTAAATGGATATTCACTGATTCAAGGTGCTGAAATATTAGGATCTGCTGCTTATCATTGTAAATTGAATATTATTGGTTTGTCAGTCACACAAAACTAAAAGTTTTTTAAGATTTAAATTCTTTCATTTAAAATCTTTGGTTAAAGACGAGGGAAAAACAAAAGAAAAAAATGATCTAATATATCAGTGTAAGTATACATACACACATACTTCATTATAAACCATTATAAGCCCATTATATATTTTTTGGCTGTCTTTCTATTTGCGTGTCTTACTAATGCATGCCAATGGAATGGATCTATTATTACTGTTCATACACTTATGCGTGTCCGGCTATGACAGTCACAATTTTCTGTAGCAATGATATGCACTGTCTTGGCAGTTAGTATGCAGAGAATTTACTTTACCATTTGTGGTAACAAGGCAGGAGCAGATGGACTTCAATCCAACAAAAAACTACTGCCACATGTTTGTTTGTTTGTACTGTGAAGGTTATGCTTTCTGCTCAATCCTCCTTGATCTACTAGGGCTTGAGTTGTACCTTATTTATATGCTGCTTTGGACAAAAGCATTTGCCAAGTAAATAAATGCCAATGTGAGTGTAAATGCAGGTGAAAATGGTTTCTACTATTTTTCCTGGAGCTGATGTAGCCTTCAATTTCTTTATATCAACTGAGAGTAGCTCCTTAACATCAGTTGTACACTCAGAACTTGAGTGTCTAAATGTGTGTACAAACTTGATTATGATTATGCATGTATATTATCTTGATATACTGAGGTCATGCAATTCTCCACCTCTGAAGACCAGGTGTAAACACAGCGCAGATGTGATTCACACATCATAAAAAGACACGAATCAAACATGAATTAAATAAATGCTTATATATAACAAAACATTATTACTAGAAACAAGCAGTCAGGCTATTATTAATCAACACCATGTTTGATTGCTGTGGAGTTGTAAGGGAACAGGCAGTTTTGGTTTGTGTTCATCTAACTTTAAACTTGAGCATCAATGGACTGCAAAATCACAGGCTGCCACTCAACTTTTCTTTTTTTTGTTTAAGACATTAAGTGTGTTTGGCTGCATTTCCTTTCGTATTAATATCCATATCACCATCATCTCCACCTGCTGCACTCTGAACTGCTGGATCAGATTATCTGTCCCTCTCTCTCCACCGTCTTTGATTTTTCCTATTATATCACTCCATGTCCTTTTCATTTCCCATGAACATGTTTAATGCATAATTGTACGAGTAATTTCCCACTCTAACCTGAACTTCTCAGCACTCCTTGACTAAAACTACCTTTTATCAGCTCAGAAGACACTGCAAAGGTCAGACCGCACCTTGCACTGTCGAATACCGAGAAGCTTATGCATGCCCCCGTCTCATGCAGACTGGATTACTGCAATGCACTTTCTCTGGCCTCGCTCACAAATCAATAGCAGACTGCAGCTGATTCAAATGCAGCAGCTCACATCCGCACTAGAACCAGGAAAAGTGAAGACATCCCTCCAGGTTGAGCTTCTCTAGTTTGAGGTTTATAATCAATTTGGTTCAAGTCTTGGATGGGTCTGGTTCCTGCTATATTATGAACCTTTAACCTACATTAGTTAAACAATTACAATCCAGCTTTTCTTGTACCAAATCTAGGCTAAAGATGGGGGGCTTTGAAACAGCCTGGCCATCAAAATTTAACCACAAGTCACTGAGCAGGGACTAACTAACTCATCCCCGAGCCTTTGCTTTGGATTCAGCTCTGTCTGATATTCATAAAAAACAAAAAAACAAACATTTTAAAATTGCATGCCTGAGTGTTCAGATAATTCAAGGAAGAAAACAAAGGTGAATTCAATAATTTAACATCCTCCACAGGCATATTTAATTGTGCCAGAAATGGATAATTTAATTGCAAAATGAATCTTTTGTGAAATGAATGACCGGGGGTGAAACAAACAGAATAGGAAAAACAGAAATAAGTAAAAAATAATCAGACAGTTTGCTTCACTAAGTGTTTGATGAAAGGAGGGGGATAATTACTGTTGTTCAGTTAGGATTCCCTAATCTCAGAAGTCATGATGTAATCAGTGCTTTGTGTTTAGGTGTTTGATGAGGTGAAGAAACAGGCGCTCATACTTTCACATAGAGAGGAAGTGTGTGTGTGGTACTTTGGTGGAGGAATAATATCACATTGAACCCAGTATTCCACCACCAACCACCACAACCATTGCCAACTGCTATTAGTAAGAAGTGAAATCACACAAACTGACACCCTTGACCCGCGCAGCACATTGCCCGTTCCAGGAAACCCTTGTGCTGAACTGAATAATTGATCAGCGTGTCTCCCTGCTGTCTCTACGTGTTCTCTGTCTGTTGGCCTCTATGTCTGTCTGCCACTTTGTTTGCCTGGCCTTACTGTACATCCCCCCCACTGTCTCAGTTTGTTTCCACTCTGCCTGTGGAGGGGAAGAGGAACTTCTTTGCAGTAATTGAAAAAGTGTTCATCTCATATCCTATGTTTATGGTTGTTTTGCTGGACTGGAATTTGACTACAGATAGTGTAGATATGTTTCAAAAAATGACAAATGACGTGTTTTTACACGTTTGTAGAAGCTTCAAGCATCTGATTGGGCATTTCCCATGGAAGTGGTTGAGTGAGTAGCCCTTTTTCAGCAGAGTTTTCACTTTCACTTACTGAAATTCTGCTTTCCATTTTTGCTGAAGACAGGTCCTCTTAAATGTAGTCTTTTTATAGTGCTTACTCCTGAAGTTTGCCCTGGACCATCATATGAAAGTCTGTCTTGGTTCATTATGTCAAAGTTAGTCCTGGGACATCATGTGAAAATCATTCAATGCATCCATGCATTTCCAAAGGTTGCATTTTGCACTGAAAATCAGAACACAACATGATCTACATTGAATATATAAACTCAGCAAAAACATTTGAGCAGACAAAAAAGAAAGCATAAATTACATATCCTGACATGGAGATCCTAAACCTCCCAGCACCATGCTGAATGGGGTTAAGGATTATTTTCAAATAAATGTTGTGGGGATAAATATCCTGTATGGATAACCAGCTATTTAAACCCTTCAACATTGCCAGAATGCAGTCCTGCCTATTGGTGTGCAACTTATGTTCATGTGTTAATGTTATACAAACATTAGTCACAGTAGTCACTTACTGTAACCTTGTCAAAATGAGCAAAGATTTCCCTGCCGAAGACTTGCAATTCGCTACGTGACGGTAGCCATTTTGGAAATGGCATTCAAAGGCTCGCTTCTGCCTGCAGTGCATGGATACACCACCCAAGGGCAGAAGATTGTGTATCAGATTGCATACATCAGGTTTTGCAGGAAAGTATTGATCATGTTGATGCCATAGATGCCTCAGAAACTCATGTAGCAAATATGATACAATTGGCATTATAGGATTAATAACATTTCTTATTATTTCAGCTGAGAATAAACAATAGTGTATTGCTGATGTGTATATGTACTTGATTAATGCTGGGGGAAGCAGTAAATGGTTAAATCTCATACTAGCAGTCAAACCACCATGTTAACATTCACACGTTCAGTATAATTCAGAATTAAAGGATAATTTCTGGTTTCTGGTTAAATACATGTTGGGTCTTATTTTCAGAGTTTTGGTTATGATACCAATGTCCTCTGGTAGCTGACTTCTTGAGTAATTATTGTGGATAGTGTGCTGGAAATCTGAAAAATGAAGTATTTTGAAATAACAAAGTATTTTGAGCATTTATTAAGCTGCAGAAAGGACCAACTGTCGAACATGCAAAGTGTCTGAAAACAGAGAGGTACTGAGGCTTCTTGTTACCTTGTATTTACGGGTAGAGAACAAAGAAATTAACACATTCCTCCCCATGTGGTGTCCTTTAAAGTAGGCACACCCAGATTAGCAGACCAGGTATATGACCCCACATGATACAGTACCAGATAACTTAACTAAGTTTACAATGTTTACGGGAAACACAGACCTAAACAAAGGAATTATCTTGTTCTTTAGATCTGGTCACCATTTGAAAGGGTACTTTGAAGTCATACATCCTCCACAATAGATTTTGAGTTTGGGGTTTATTTGCAGATTTCCTTTTTTCTTCATTGTGCAATATTTACGTCATCAGCCATGCTGTTTCTGAAAGGCTGTTGCCTAGTTTGTATTTCATTTTTGATTGGAAGAATGCAGCATCACATCAGTGTTTTCATCTTTTCTTTTACAAGACATTAACCATTAACCAAGGTAATAGCTGAAACTTGAGAACACAGTGACTTAGGCCTGACAAAGTCCAACAGACAAGAAGCAGAGGTGTCAGATGATCAGCCAAACGACAGGACAAGAAGGCCAAATACCTAAAAATTAGAATATGTATTTTTATTTATCTTTTATTCATTATTCATACTACCCCAGGTTCATCTGCAGGGTCAATATCATCATCATTTACCATCATATAGGACTGCATGTTTAGGAGAAACATACAATAAATAATTAGGAGTTAGTGCAGTGTCGTGGCAGCGTTGAGGCACAGGCTGCTATTGATTATATGGTTTCAATCTCTACACATTCAAGTAAAAGTGATTGCTTGTTAATGAACACACACACACACACACACACACACACACACACACACACACAGACACAAACTCACTCACAAACCTTAACATAGGCTTGAAATGTGATTTATCAAACTTGGCTTGTGCTTACTTTGCCGTGGCCCTCAAGACTGGAATTACTTAACACTTTTTCTTTTGCAGATGAAGAGCAAAGAGTGATTTGTTGAACTAAAAAGTGTAAGGCTTCACCTGTGTCATCCATTTAATCCCACTGCTGTCTCACCCACAGGGGCCCATACTGACAGGCTTTTGGGTATGTTTGGGAGCTGAGTGCTATGATTAAGGCAGAGACGCTGAGAGACTTGAGCCACGGCCAAAGCCATTTCTGTGTTTGGCAGTGGAAATGGAATCAGTGACTTGATGGGCGTTCTGCCTCATTTTAACAAGCACACAGTATTAGGCAAATAATTCGAATTATGACAGCACACACAGTTAAGTAAATAACAACATGCACATTTATAAGCCACACACTCGTGACTGATTATGCTGCAACTACTCTGTGTACATCAAGTAAAATTTTGCTTTGCAAATGTTCTTGCAGTATGCCTGAGGTCAGTTCCAGCTGTATTCTAAGGACATGTGGTAATTTGGGGGGTTGACACAATCCCACTTTGACTGCAGAAAGCTCAGTTTCTCATTATTTGTAAATGTTGTCACTTTATGTATAAGGTTTATTATAACGTGTACTTTGGTTTTGTGGTTCCTGGTGTTGCAGCAGAGTTAGCCATGTTCACAAATACTAGTGGAGTGATGGCAGGGTTAGCTGCACAATAGTAACCCCATCCTTACATCCTTGTTATCTCATTTTATACAATCATTTAAGATAAAAACAATGTTGAAGGAACATTTTGAGCCAATAACAAGTAATAATGATTAATAAACTCTCAAAAAGGCTGTCATTCTATGTTGTTCCTGTTTTCTTGTTTATAAATATATTTATAATGAGGCAAAAAGTTTTTGCATATTTAAAGTCTTTCAATAAGATGCTGTCATTACTTCAAAGGAGACATATTTCAGATATATATGAGATTTTCCCATTAGTTAGTGTTGCAGGTCCCATATTATTCAAGTTATGTCAGCTAATAGGGAAAGTGTTCAGAAATTCAACATTCAAACCACTCAGGTAAAATAAAATGTGAACGTCCCAGCTTCAACAGCAGCTAAGATCATTTTGTATAGTGCTGGGGCCTTTACCTCAGCTGCAGAAAGAACCAGGCTTTTACAGTATGTAAAACAGGCATATTTTTGAGACATGCATTTAATTGCTCTTTATTTTTACTGTTTCGTAAGTATCTATTTTTCTTTATATCTTAGTTAGAGACCTCCCTGTTTTCTGATTTGTTCCTGTTCCTTGAGTTTGTGGTCGTTACAAACATATCACTTGCTCCATGTTTACCTGTTGTCTTAATACATTCAGTATATTGTACATTATCACAGGATTAATCCTCTCAGCACAACAACAGTCATGTCATACTCATCATCATCTCCACTCTGCTGCTCTCACTGTCTCTTCTCTAACAGAAATACAGTTTTCATTCACCAATAGGTTTTTCACAGCAGCCATTTTTACTTGTCATAGTGGGAAAATTGCAGGTATTTCTAATGACATTATTGACAGCCATGACAGTAAGGTGGTGAGCCAATAATGAGGACCCTGGACAGGATAGTTGAAGCAGTGAAGTCAGTTCAGCCGTCTTTCATTTGATTATTTACACCTGTGCTTTTCCTACTCTGACATGCTAAAATGTCTGCTGTCAAAGTTGCTTCTACTTTGCTGTTTTTTTTATCATTAAGCTATTGTCAATGTTCCTGAACAGATATTTCCAGCGCTTCACAAGACATAATCCATCCCCTTCCTGGTACACTTTAGTTCTGAGATATATGCAGTAAGTGTTGACTTTTATAGACACTTGCTTAAAAGTGATTGAACAAAAAAAAGGACATGCAATTAAAGCATTTTTTTTTTCATTTATTTCCCCCTCAGTTGAATTTTATCAACACCAATTGAAATCATCAAAAAAAGATAAACTGCTATAATGATAAACAACTCTGGTAAACAGTGTTGTCCTTGTAGACACATTTAGATGCAATTTGATACATCTACAATGAGTGTTGGCCATCGTAGAAAGAAAGCTAAATGATGTTGAATTGGTGAGGCAGTGAGAAGGAAATTGATGCCTTTGTAACCATCAGATTACCCAATAGATCAAGCTAAATACAAAGAAAATATATATATCACCAAGCTGAAACTCTATTTATTAAAACATGAAATTAATCTAAGTCTTTCCCTCTACCATACATTTTCAATTAAGCTGAGGGTGCAGCATTCCTCCAGTCCTGTCAAATAAACATAGTGAAGATTTTTCAGTGTCCATTCTCTATCTACTTCAATCCGTCACTGCTAACGGTCAGGTCATGTCCTTTCATTGAGGCTTTCAATCATTCCTAACACTTAAATTCAGATTTTTTTACACATCCTGGAAAGATGTGAAACAACATGCCTATGCAGTAGAAACTTAATCCAATACCAAAAGCTAAGTCAGAAACAATATGTACTCTCTGATAGATCATCAAAGTGTTACTTTTTGAATCAGATCGAGGGCCTTATAGCAGGTAAAAACCCAAAGCAATAAACAATATATCTCCTGAAAGCATCTCAGGAGTCAGACGCACAATGAATTCCTTAATCCATCCTCTCTCCCATGTCTAATAAATTAAGGAATAAGGCGGGTTAGGGAAGTCAGATCAGTGAGTGCATTAGATTTGATTATTGCCGTTGCCTCAGATGCTGTATTATTGCTTTGGGATCCCCAGAGAAGAGCTCTCTACACCAAAGGTGGAGTTCAGGAACTCAGGTTGGTGAAATTGGGCGGCTGCAAGAAAGCTGTGGGAGCAGATGAGGGCAATGTGAAGGCAGGGGGAGGAAGATACAGGGGCCTTGGAGGAGTTCAGCCTTAATAAGAGTGTCTGGTTTCATAGGAGGTGGGAGGAGGCAGGTAGATTGGGTGAGGGAGAAGACAAATAGATTGAGAGTGGGAGGAGGGGGGATCAGTAGCAGCAAAAAGAAAATGATATCAGGATATTCAATAAAAACCAGGACTGTTTTTAATGTCAAAGGGGAGCTAAGGCAGCACATCCATTCTTCACTAGATGGAGAGGATCATCATCACTGGGAATTGAATATAACAGCACAGTATGAATCACAATCGATCATAATACGATGTGTTGGGGTAGCGGCCTATTAGTCGTCTTAGTAACTGAAGCCAATACAGGCTGCTGGGCCGGAGCTGAAGCCTGTGGAGACTTTCACACCCACAGAGAGTAAATGTCTGATGAGGAGCTGGAAGCCTCCTTAACTCTATCAAGATTGATTGTGTCAGTGATCCTCTTCATCATGCCCGTAAGCAGTGCCACTTTAATACGCATACGGTAAGCACCGTCGATACCATGTCACTTATAGAATGCTGAGCATGCAAGGACAGTATCCACCCAAAATCTTCTTAAACTCAGTTTAAAATAATGGATGAAAGGATCTTTCCAATGGACAGTTTGGTAAGATTTTTACCATCTGTTTTTGATTTCCCTTTCCTTCCTGAGACTAACCTGGGGATTTATTTCTGCCTGCATTCCTGGGTCGCAGCAATTCGCTTGTTATTACTAATAGTATTAATTGCCAAAACTATGAAAATGGTTGTATGAAGTTGTAAGCATTTTCAATACATTTTCAAATACACTGAAAAACTGGGAAACAATGGACAAAGGCATTTGTTTTGCCTTCACTGTGTCTCCTACCTGAGCTATTAAGGCACTTGACATTGATTCCAGGGTGACTATCACCCCCTCCATGTTGTAAGGTTGCATATGGAGAATGACAATGAGCATTACATTTCTTTGTTATACTGGGTATTTTAAACATAGGGTGAACTATAAGGTGTTCTGTATATAGTTAGTAGTGAGGCTTTCTAGTTAAACAGTTTAGCTAGTACCTGTTTTCTAGGTACTAGCTCTAGACAAACAGTAATTTTGTCTGCTAGTACCTACCACTACTTTATTCATTGCTACTAATTTCAGAAATAATATTGCTGTGGAGAGAGGTTTCAGGTTTATCAGTGACATGTACCGTACATCTCATAATGATACCCAGCGATAAAAAAAAAACCCTGAATGAATGTAATTGTGACAAATGTGACGTGATTGTGAAGGTTACTGGAGGAGCACCTCTGAAATATCCAGAAAAGGCTACACTAGCGCCACAAGAAACTTGAGTCAACTGGGCAGGTACAGCAAGATATTGTTGCCTTCCATTTCAATCCAATTCATGTCAATGCATTTAGGAGTGGATGTGACTCATTCTCTATTCTATAATAAATCCATTAACACTATTTCAAACCTTTTTTTATATGTAAAGTTTAATTGTTTGCAAAAAAAGGTTTGGTGTTAGGAACATGAATGTGAAATTAATATTATTTAATTAACTTGATATTTTTTGTTTGTAGCAATTAAAGAATTGCTGTGACATTGTGTACTAGTTTCATAATTTCATTTTTAATGCTGCATTTCACCTGTGCATTGCTCAATGTATAATTCAAGAATGTAGTCATTTTTATACATTTTTGAATAGAGAACATAACCCAACATGCTGGGTAATAGCAAGACATGGCTGCAACCTAGCGCTAGGTTACCTAAATTAACCCAGCAGTTTTTAGAGTGCAGTGTGAGTGTTTACCTTCTGCTCAAGTTGTAGCTAGGCTAACTTAGAAAGCTTGCTCTATCTGGGCTAAAAAAACAATCCTAGGTGTTATTTTTTGGTCATGAGTTGAAATCAATTTTAACATTAAATGCTGTTTGTGTCTCAGGCAGGCCTCATTATGTCATATTCTCTGACACTATCCAGAATCCACATTTAAGAATGAAACTACCTATCATAATGCAAAGCAAATGACACACTTCTATTACTCAATAATCAGATGCTGTCATTCTTCAAAGACTTGCCTGATATGTTACAATACTGAAAGGATTAAAGGTATGTACTCCATGGAAGCATTAGCAATTGTGCATCTATTAAAGCAGCTAAACATTGTGTGTTCAAAAAGAATGACACACTGTTTTTCTTGCTCCAAATGGATTAAGGAAAAACAGCAGCGTTTCTGCTAAATGCGGGAAAAAGAACACACACATTCAAACCCACACAAATACACAGCCATATACACACAAAGACAAACAGAGGAGAATAAAATGATTTGAAATAGAATTATTTCTGGTCCAGTGCACTAAGTAAAAATCAATTCCCCATTATAGAAATAGGATACAGAAAGGAATTAAAACTTAATGAGGTTTTCCAGCTAGAGTCCACCCACTTTTTAACCCAGCTCTTGGCAGCGCTGTGAGGCAGTGTGTCATGGCGTGCATACGCCACATTGCATGTGTGTGTCGAAGTATTCCGTGCACTCGTGTGTGCGCATAAGCCCTCCCTTCTGTGCACGCCAGGCGATAAGATGACAGTAATGCTGCTGCATCCTTCAAAGCTTCCCTTTCCTCTCAGGTATTCAAACTCATTTGTCTTCCCCACACACACGTACTCACACGCCTCACTCTCTCTGTTGGCAGTATTGATCTCCAGTTGATCCACGGTGACAAAAGACAAAGCTTTTTATGTGACAGGCAATTAGATGGCTGTGGAGCCTGCAAAGCCCAGCCACAGTGCAGGGTGGGTAAATACTAACAACACCAGTCCAAACACTGTATGGAGATGAGAAGAGTGGAAGGAGATTAAGGAAGAGAACGTCTACAAAGACCTGCATCTACGTACGTCCTCCTCGAGTTATGTGTCTCCTCACACCTTCTGGTTAGCCTAAAGGCCTTGCAGCACATAATGATTTTTGTATTATTTGCTTTCAAAATAGACATACACAGTTGGGTCACACAACTCAGTCAATCAATCTATCCATCCACCATCCAGCTCCATGATCTGGCTCAGGCACAGATAACGTGAAATACTGAATGTATTGGCAAACACACAAGGTGAAGAGCAACTACACAAACAGTTACCACAAATACAGCTGATATGGTTTATTACTAATATTTGACAAATAATTTTCTGCCACCCGGTAGTAATTATATCTAGGCATCATATAAAGAAAATAACACAAGCCACAAATACAAAAAGCATACTGGCAAATACAAATACAAAGGAACAGCTCAGGAACACTGAGCTGAATGTGCTCATTCACTTTCTTATTGAGAAAATCAATGGCATTATCATTATCATCACAAGTATAGAGCTTAGCATAAAGACAGGAAACATAACAGCAGGGTAAACAGCTATCCTTGCTCTTTCCTTGCTAAGTCCAAAATACACCTACCAACAGTTCTAAGGTTGACATTGTGTTTTATGTTTATACTGTTCTGAATGGCCATACGACCTGCTGTCATATGCTTCTCCTGGCTGCCTCCCTGACCTCTCTCCAAGAATTGTGTCCTTTGCGTGTCTTTGCAGTCTTGACTCAATGATAATGATGCACACTTCTGGACACGCTCTCTCCATGAAGGCATTTATGGTGTGGCACCTTTGTCACTTTACATATGTACAACTATGAGAAATGGAAAGAGAGCTTAAGAGAGAAGTTCAAATTGTGTTCATACCTGTATACACCTGGCCAAGCACTGTGGAAAGTGGGAGGGATTGTTGATGTCAGAGGCAGACTTGCACGTTCTTTTTATCAGAAAGGGGGTTTCAGATACTGTTGGATATGCAAGTATACTGAGCCCAATGGTCACGCTGTATAAGCCCGAACATATAAAGACTAGGCCTATGCCCCCAGCGTGCAACATTTCTTAGAATTAATGATTAGACTGAATGTAAAACTATGGATGTATTATGGGAACTGAATACCGGACTCAAAGATTTACTTGAATGTAAATGTCTAGCCGAGCACATAAGCGAAAAAGGTTTCGATCACCTCCGTCCACATGTCAACAGTTTTACAGTTCAGTCAGAACAGTCTGTTAATATGAAGAAAATGCTTTTTGGGACGTGGAGGATATTTTTGTTGCAGTACTGTGAGGAACTGGAACCACTGGAACAAATTGGCAGCAAGGCTGAGTGGCAGCATGGTATCCAGCTCTCTTAATACATCCACGACATAAACACAGATCACAGAACACAGTTTAATCCAACGACAGTTCCAAAGTTTTATTCAGACAAGATGTTAACATCCTCAAAAATGTTGTAGGCAGTGTTACTTTGTACAAGTCTACTTTTATTACATAAATTCCTGACCTGCCAGCTATACCATTAGTTGTTCAGGCAATTAATCAGGAACTGAGTCAACAGCCAATCTGGGAAATATTCAGCCACCAAAATTAACTGAGGATAACCAATTAATGGAAAGAATTTGCTAATTTGGACTAAGATGACTTAAAGAATGAGTATAAGAGTATTATTTGAGTAGTTTCATGTTACTGAAAACAGCCACTTCACTACCAGTGGAAGTACACTCAGCTCTGTGGGTCAGCAGCTGCCATCTTTCTGTACCTAGATCCACTGGATATTTGGCAGTTTGATGACAGCCTGTCAACATCCAATAGGTTTAATATAGGAACGCCAAACGGATACAACAGCTTGCCGTTTCATTTCTATTTAATGAGCAAGATGGTGAACAAGCTGTGTACATGTGCTGAGGAAAAGATCGCTCCTAGCTATCGTTCCCTCTCTTATCTTAATGAATCGGTTGATTATCTCTAGTTATGACACCATCACTTCTATGATCTTAATCCATTGATGCCCAATGGACTGCCCCGCTATACTCCACACTATTTACAATTAAGAATCTGTTATAATCTGATTCAAACTTGTGAGAGCATGGACTAGGAGAGGCGTGGGTGCAATTCCTAAAGCCCAAACTGCTACAAGGCTTTTTTTCCCAAGAGGAGAAATGTGCAGAAAAATGGACTTTAGATTTACTGCTATTGATTAAAAGATGGTATACCAAATAGATGTGGCTGTAAAAATATTATTGTGGTGTCGCAAGGAGTTATTGATTCCTGCATCAGATTCTTTAAACCCCTAAAAGGTTGAAATGATGATCATGATAAATTGTGCTTAGCTGGATAGATAATCTGTTCTTAATTATGATGAAATTGAATATGTTTGGGAGGCATTACACGCTGGCCTGTGGCCTTATAAGATGCTATTAATGGAGGGAGAGGGAGCGAATGAAAGGGTTTTGTTTTGTCGGTAAACAGGTCGACAGCCTTTCAAACATTGTTAGATGTGATGGGCCGTGATCCACAGAGAGCAGTCTCTGCCCGCAGCTGATAAATGGAAATGCTGAGGATTAGTTGTGTCCCTGTGGGCTATGCCATCCAATTCACTGTGATCATACATGTATTTGTGTGGGATAATTGTTACGCAATGAATGTGTTGCAGCCTATAAAGCACACATCCACCACCAGCGACCAACAAAATGACTCTTTTATGCCACAACTGCATTATTCTTGTTTGTATTAGGACAAAATCACTAATCAAAGTATTAAAAACAAATCACAACCAACCCAGTGGTGATGTTTTTGCCTTTTTATCAGCACAGTCAGGATCAGTTGTCATTTTTTATTTATAAAATGTTCAAAGTAAGATTTTTTTTTCTTTATTAATCTTAACTTTATTCAGTCTTATGTAGTTTAATCCACCCACTAGGAAACAAAGAAATAGATAAAAAAAGAGATTCCAGATTCAAAGGCTTTTTTTCAGTTGCACTGTACAATAAAAGTCATGCTATCGTCTCCGCGTAGAAAAGAATAACACAATAAACTTAAATTAGGAGAATACATGTATGTGTGTGATGGAGGGGGAGGGGGCAGGGGAGTGAAGCTGTTTTCTCCAAGGGGCCGGTACAAACTGCCCATAACTCCTTAAGACAGTCGAAGGCATCAGTAGTCTACTTTTTGGCAGCTTTTCTATCTTGTGGCTAATCAGTGTTTATCAATTAACTGTGTTTGTTTACTCTTTCACTATTTCTATGTAGTTCTGACACTCATATAGCATCTGAGCCTTAAGCCTCTTAGTGGAAGATTCCCATGCCATCAGTTGACTGACAACGCAGCGTTGCTATGTCACATGCTGTCAACTTAATTAGATCAAAAATGGAGGTAAGAAATGAATAACATCATCAACCGAACTGGCTGAAACCAATAACGTGTTTAAACTTAACATAAGCTGTAAATCTGGTGTTATTGGGTGTTTAGCTTCTCACCTTCCTGCAGCGATGTAGGTGTGTCCTCCAGGGTGTGTCATTACACAGGCAACATCACTGTTCTGCCCATATACAACCACACCCATTAGCCTTGAAGCTTTAAACCAGAGAGGGCAGTGAAACATAGCTTTTTAAATGTCCTTTTGGAATTGCCTGTTAAGCTGTTGCAATTGAAGTGACATTGAAAAAGAAATGGTTGTCAGCGTGCCCACACTGCTCTGATGAAATTGCAGTACTGACATCGTCAGAGCCAAAAACTCAATTTCAATTTCCACTTCTAACTTCTGGACCTTTAACAGTTATGCATTGATATCACTAGACACAGCTCCATGACTTCTCATCTGCAACGCGGTTTTGTTCTGTCCTCCACAAGTTTTCATACTCCACCAGGAGCGTTGTAGAAGCAGATCGTTTCACCTGCTCGATGTTGTTGACTTGTTCATTTTTCCATGGTATTTGTGCTTCTATGCTGGGTAAGTAGGCTATGTACATAAATGGTTTATCTTGTTGTCTGTTTTAATTGTGTTTATTGTTGATATACAATCAGGAGTCTGCACAGGGTGTTTTATTTAGAAAATTGACCGGCTGCTCTATGCTGTTTCTGTGTCTGACTTCCTGCCTGACTCAATCTGCTCAGTGTAGCTTGACTTGGCACCCATCAAAAATAGACTAGGTGTATCATTTAAGCGAAGCACAGCAAAGAGCTGCTTCTGAAACACACTGCGGCACGTTTGGTGGAATTACAAGCATACAGATATGACAACAGATCATTTTGTGAAATAAACAGATACTGAT
Organism: Nannoperca australis; assembly: GCA_036023655.1. Lineage (NCBI taxonomy): Eukaryota > Metazoa > Chordata > Actinopteri > Centrarchiformes > Percichthyidae > Nannoperca > Nannoperca australis. Next base: position 3,395 of record JAVQJD010063334.1, on the reverse strand, counting down.
TTAGCTTATATATATATATATATATATATATATGTATACAACTTCAACACCTAGTTTGGTTTTGGTAATTGCAATTTTGACCAAATAAATTAACAATAGCCTATAATATTATATAATAATACAATAATAACATAACCTTAAAAATCAGAAACAAAGACCAAGATATACTTGTGTTTGATTCACAGGTCTAATATTAAGAATGTATTTAAAAGTAATGTGGAACCTAATTTTTCAAGCCTTTGTTAAACTGAGGCTGAGAGCATGCAGAGGGAACATTTCAGAAATGACAAGCAATACCATGTATGATGGATGGAGCAATCCTAAAAGGCAACTGCAAAACAATAACAGAGGAAACACTGAGAGAGAGAGAGAGAGAGAGAGAGAGCGAGAGAGAGAGAGAGAGAAAGCTGCAGAAATAATGCTGTTTGTAAATTATTGATGTCATTGTGTCAGTTTGGAATATGTGTGCAAATATACAGTTCATGTGTACATCCTGAGTGGGTGTCTTTCTGTGTGACAGCTGGGACACATATTACTGTGTATTTCTCATTACACATTTGCATGTATGTGGGTCTCTGTGTGTGTGTGTGTGTGTGTGTGTATGTGTGTGTGTGTGTGTGTGTGTGTGTGTGTGTGCATTAGTACATAAACGTGCACTTATTCAAATCATGAAATAATTTGTGATCAACATCAAAGTAAGTCTTTATTTTTCTTATCTGTTGCCTACAGGCCTCTAATCATACATTCATGCCTTCCTGCACCAAGCAGCAAAGTTGGGAATTCAATTTTCTCTCTGCAGAGCAACACACTCTTTCCCATTGAGATGGAGAGGATGTGTTTGGGAAATAAAAGAGTCCATTCTATGGAAATTAGCTCACAACTGTATGAAGAATGGCACTCCCTTGATGTGGAGAGATGCCATATGAGAAAGACCCCCATACCCTCAGAGGCGACGTCTCGCTCAAGGACAGCAACAAAACCAGAACAACAGCAAGCTGATCGACTAAACCTGACAACAGCTTCAAGTTAAGGCACTACGCACAGGGCATATTCACACGCAGAGAGCAGGTACTTATTTGAAAGTCAGTGAAAGATGGCTGGCATTTCAATATAACCGATAGGACCTGACTTCAAGATAGAAAACATCTCTGAGGAGTCCCATCTGTAATGTTCATTTTAAGATGTACTGTACATGCCCCATTATTGCACGCCATAGTAAAACCATTTTAATTGGAATTGTTTTTGGTCTGATCTATTTGGGCAAAACAATAAAATAAACACTCAACAAAACAGTACAGTAGAAAACAATGCAACATAGAATAAAAATGTTACCAAACCAAAAACACTTTTGACGTCAAAAGGTAACAAGAAGTGACAGACATTTACCCCATTCCTTTTTTACCTTTTTTCTTTTTTTAATGAATATTTTTATTTTATTTTATTTAAAGTCTCATTTAAGAAAAACTTGAAGCATGTAGGTTGGTTTCAGAAGTTGGGTGGGCACAATGAAGACAGAGGTTAACATTGTTTCATGCATTTATATATTTATATCAATATAGCAAATAACACATTATAATATATTATGTTTAGTAATATAGAGATTGATAGAGACCTGGTAATTTTTAAAAGACCGTTTTGTTTTCTCATCTTTACTGCAAAGTGCACTGTGCTTTACTGCCTTATTTGTGATGTTTAACTCTAGTGTATTTTATGGGGAAGCTTTACATTAAATAAAAACATAAATTAAATGTATTTTTATTATTATTACAAATGTGTTTTACACAAAACTTTTCAGCCCTGAGGCTGCAGTCTTCCTCTTAGGTTGAATACAGCACCCAACAACCTACAACAAGCAGACAAAAAAGCATGTATGTGGCCTGAGAGGAGAAACCCAGGAGGGAAAAATCATATCCACTTCTGTTCATAAAGTGTATTACTGTCAGGGGGACAAAGTAACATGTCTGTAACTAAGTGCTTACACTACAGGCTAACTTTATCTTTATCAGAATGATCATTTCAAAACCATAGAGGCTTTAACTGAAGTCAGACTTTTCCCTGTAATAAATGCACACAGATATACACACAAGTGCACACATGCAGTTACACACCTATCACAACACTTCCTCAAATTGAAAGAGACACTTTTGACTCAGTAACTCTCTTGATTACGCCTCTAATAGACACGTCAATAGATCTCTTAAAAGCATGTGACAAAGTTAATGAAGCCTCAGTACACTCCCTCACCATCCACATCCTGCCATTGAAAATCTATTGGCGTTGTCGAAAGCACATTGTGAACCCTGACCCATCAGTTGTCAACGGTCATTATTTTTCAAAGTATGTTGCTGCTTATTATAAGCACTCTTGTCTGGTGATTAAAACATTTGATCATATTTCAGTTATCTTTTGTCAGGCGCAGTAACACAAAGGCTGTTGCTGGCTAACACTGTACTTGCACTGTTTGGAACTGCTATACGTAAACACAATGATGGTGAGGAGGAACCAATCTTCATTTCACTGGTAGGTAAAACCGCCATGTCTACAATTTGAGGTATTTTCCAGTTTTCAGATCAGTTAGAATAGCACAGCAGTTTCACTAAAGCAAGGATAAAAGATGGAAGGAATAAGGATAAAAGCTAGGACTAATTTGAAGGAAGGAATCTGGATGGAAAGAATAAGATATAGGAGAAGAAGAATATGGTGAAAGAAAAACATATATACCTTATGTATTTTAAGTTATAGCTTTTGTAATTTATCTTTTCTCGTAGGCTCAAGTTTCCTTGAGCTTGAAAGAAATTTCAGTAGTGGTGGGTGATCCTAAAGAGTTCTGACCTCCAGGTGAGTTTGATTTGAACTTTGCCATGGGAGTAGTGCTGATCACATAATGTGCAGGCATCACAGATTGGGACTACTTTAAATGTGAAATTTAATTGTGTTATCATCCTGTGATGACGAGGATGATACTGCAATCTAATTAGAATTGTCTTTCCTCATTTGTACAGTTTTCAAGTACAGTATTACTTTAAAGTGGACATAACATGCACATTTTCAGAATTTGTTTTTACATTAATGCCTTAATGTTAAAAAAACACATTATCTTTCTCATACTGATTATTGCTGCAGTTCCTCTTTTCACCCTCTGTCTGAACGCTCCGTTTTAGCTGCTGTCTCTTTAAATGATAATGAGCCACAACGCTTCCTACTCTGACCCCTCCCCCCGTCTGCTACCATGGCAACGTGTAAAACTCCGGAGAAATATGGCTGCCGGGGAAAAGCGCAGCAGTGCAACCGTATATGTTTGAACCAGAGTCAGACCCTGAGCAACAACAGGCTCCAGAACAAGTTCAAGAATCAAGGCAACAACAGGACGTTTCTGGATGGTAAGTTATTAACTT
>JAVQJD010063330.1:0-58963 GCA_036023655.1 Nannoperca australis | reverse complement strand
AGTGGTCAGTCGCAAATTGAGCTTCCTGTTTCTCCAGTTATGAATCCTCGACGACAGTCATGGCAGTGATCTTGAAGGCTCAATTGTGTAATCATCCCGTGATCTCGATATAACGGAATAATTAAGTCTTGATCTCGAGATAACAAAGCTCGTTTTCTCGAGATAACAGAAAAATGACCTCGTGATCTCGAGATAACGGCATTAAAAAAAACTATTGCAAGCATGGCCGCTCTCGGCTTCCGTAGTTTTAGACTGTTGGTCAGACAAAACAACATTGAGAAACATAATTGAGAAAATAATCAGAACATTCAACTTTATTTGCCAAGTATGCTGACATAATTAATTGAACTTCTCAGTAGTATTTAATGTACTTATTTTTTTCCTTCAACTTGTGTGCTTGTTTGCTTTAGCTCTGATTAAACAGAAATTAAACCTTAAGTTAACCTATTTAACTACTAACTATGCAAAGACTGAAGTAGTTCAGTATGTGTTCTGTCTGTGAATGCTCCTTAAAGTCCACACTGCAGGAATGTAATACTGAAAGTCATCAGACTGATGTATCAGTAATGTTACAAATCTACTGAGCAGATGTCATGTAGGAATGAAAATCCCCAAATCACAGGCATGTCCTGAGATGTTCCTAACTCCACTAATATTTTTATATTTTTGGCAGTGCTTGGACGGTGTGTGGTGAAAACCTTCATCTCTGATGATTCACACTATAACTTTTGGTGTGAATTTCAGTTTATCCCTAGTCATTAAAACTATCCTTGTTTGTTTCACTTGATATACGTGTGATTTCACATCAACACAGTAACTAAATGTCTGTGTGGGTTTCATCTGTTTTCATACTGATAAGTGCATGAGATTATCTGTCAGACTGGGAGCAAGATGCAGATCAGTGACTGGGATGATGAGCCAACACTGGCTGCTTGTTTCAGTTCATGATTAACATGAAATCTGTGTAGACTAATCAAAAGCTTTTTGCCTCAGAACCTTTTTTCGAATCTTTCTTCCAAATCACAATGTCAAAAAAGGGCATAGGTTTGGGATGAGAAATGTGATGGACACAATGAAGTCAGAGGTTCTTCAAAAAGAAAAGAAAAATTGTTATTTCCAGCATTTACATAGGGCTACATTTCTGTGAAACCATAAAATAATTGTATATTCTATGTAAACTTTTGTTTTGTTATTAGTCCACTGACCCAACTTAAAACCTCGTTTAGTTTCATTGGTAGATATATTTGCATTTTTTCCAAGAAAAGCACGTTCCTTTGCTGTCTTATTTTTGATTGATGTTAAATTCTGTGTCTTTTTCTGAGAAAATGAACTGCAAATGCAAATATAGATAACATTTTTCTCTGAGGAAGAATACAACTCTAACAACTTCCATCAGGAGAAGAGTTAGTGCAGCCGGAGAGGCAAAACTGGGGACCAAAACAAAAGTCCACAAAAGTAAGAGTCCGTATAGTTTCCCCACTGGACATGAGGCTTTTGTGTCAATATCTTCAACAGCAGCAGATCCCAGCTCTACCTTACATTGTAAAAGCTAATGACTGTGTGTGTTCTTTGTCTGTTGGTGCAGGTAAATGACCGTCTGGACAGGTACTGCTGTGGTTTCACACCTGAACCAACAGACCTCTGTGTGGAGAACCTGCTGCACGCCAAATGTGGCAACACCAAGAACCTGCTGCTGGTTCACATCCTGGTATGTATGAAAGTCAGTTTACAGTTTACAGTCAGCTTCACAGACAGTAAACTTCTCTTTATGCTATCATCATCATAATGATTTATGTCCTGAACCACTACAAGGCCTTTGGGGTGTTTTCTCTTTATTTGCAGTAACAGAACAAAGGCCGGAGTTTACTGATCTGTGTTCTGACTGATGTGTTGGTCAAAATGAAAAATACAGTACTTTCCTTCTTCCATGCCAAATTGTTATTTAATTTGAAAATTTTGTAATGAACAAAATGAACTCCACATCAGCTGCCCTGTTGGTTTTTTTGTTGCTGCTATTCTGCCATGGCAACACGGGAGAATGGATCTATATTTAAATGATACAACAGAAGCATGTATGTTATACCTTCATCAGTGTTGAGATAGGTGTGTGTGTGTGTGTGTGTGTGTGTGTTCTCTCAGGCTGGCAGGTGTTCCTGAGGTGGAGCTGATTACCTTGTTAATGTTACATATGATACGTCTAGTTCGCTACAATATGTAAGACTAGATGAAGCTGTTTGTGTGAAAATCTTTTTTACATTCTGCAGTTGGCTTTTGTCATGCACTTAATGTTCAAACCAAAGGGCAACACACATTTTGACATGTGACAGTAGGGAAAGCACAGGTGTTACTAATAACTTTAATCATGGCCAGTAAGACATGGCAGTGTAACAGGGAGCCAGCATGCACAACACCAGGCCCCTGAAACTGAAGCAGCTACATGGAATTCAGTGATCATTCATTTTATTATTAAAGTCTGTGCTTTACCTACTGTGACATGTCCAAATATCTTCCTTAGAAAAGGCCAGTTAAGTGCATTATTGGTATATTTAATCCAAAATGATTTTATTACCTCTCTCTGCTTGTAATTACAAAGTCTGGCAGGTGTCATGGAGAGAAAAGAAATATTTGTGTGCACAGATTACTCATTCATGCACACACTACTTATCAGTGCTCTCAAGTAAATACTTTTAGATAACACAATGTTTAAAACATTATATATATATATATTGCAACTTGGATGCAAAAAGCTGTAAACACAACATTGACAAATGATCACCTTATAAAGTTGATATGGTGAACATGTTAGCAAACAGTAAGGGCCGGGTTATAATAGAAAAGAAGTGGTTTGTACGATGTGTTGTTTGACCACGTTGAAAAGCTAAAGTGTTTAAAGCCATTCAGAACGGCCACGCCCCCCCCATTTAGACCGTGGAGAGGTGTGGGGTGTGTGTGTGTGTGATGTGTGCTGTGTTAGAAGGAAGTGAAATTCCAGGTTGGTTTGTATAATCTGTTCAGTTAGGGAGGGGCATCCAGCAGCTATGTTTGGTAATGAGGTGATTACAACCAAATTCATCCTTTCATATCTCTGTCACTATTTTTTACACAGCTGGGATGTTAGTAGCTCCCACCTCCCACCCAGCTGGGATAGTTTTCTACATTTACCACAGTGCAAAATAAACAGTAAGAGTTAGACCTTTGAAAATCTCATCTGAATGAGCGGCTTGGATGTGATCTAGTGACGTATGACTGAGATGCAAGGATATATTCCAGATCTTTTGCCTGCCAACATTGTGTTTATTTGACATTGTTTAAATACACTGTTTGTTAAAATGTCAACTGTTGTTGCTGCACGTTCTGTTAATTTGTGTGAACAAATTATTAACTAGAGAGCAGTCGTTTTTCATTTGTGCACACAAATAAGATTTTTTTCTATGTAACTTAACAAAATTGTAATAAACTATTATTTCACTTTTATGTATCCTATCAATAATATTTTTATTTAATGTTTTCAGCTATTAGTTATTCAAAACAAATGGAATGTATTTTATTTTATTATAAAGAAATGAATAAAATAATAAATGAAACAAAACCAAGAAGAAAAGGATGACAACCTAAACTCACCCTCAAACTACTAAAAACCTGTTTCCTCCGTCCTCCTGACAGTCTGTGTGTGTGTGCGTGCGTGTGTGTGTGTGTGTGTGTGTGTGTGTGTGTGTGTGTGTGTGTTCAGGTAAGGAAGGCAGATCCCTCCAGACTGGTGTTCATAGACAATGCCGGCAGACCACAGCAGTCCAATGACAACCTCAACTTCAGGCTGGTTGAGGGCATTGATGAGTGAGTACAAAGCACTATTTTAAATCAGGCTGATGTGAATTTGAGAAATGTTTTGCTCCATTCCGGGCTCGATAAATTATACCGCACAGAACCAGAAACTAATTTGGGCTCACAGCAGGCACAAACACTGATGTAAGGAACTGTTTCAAGAGAAAATAAAACACATCCAACAACATATTTCCCAGGAGAACAGCTTTCAAATCAGCAGCACGGAAACTTCCACTGGAAGCTTGTTAGGGTTTTGTTACAATGTCTGTCTGATTAGATTAGTGTGCATTCAATTAGCCTGCTATTCAATACACTGAATGAATCAGGTCTGATAGAAATTCCCCTTTGTCTGTCACTTAGGATTACTAAGCCGTTCCATAAAATGCTCTTAAATATCTTAAGCCTGGACATGAAACTGAATTGAAATAGAACGTTGAAGTGTTGTAGTATTTCACATACTGAACTTTATGGAGGAAAATTGTTTCTTTTCCCGAGGTGGAGAGTGACTCATTTCACTGACCATAACAACTTTTTGGAGTGCATTTTTATAAACTTTATTTTAAATTTGATATGTTGTTTGCATGAAATGAAAAGGAGCCATCCAGGCACTGTAGATGATGGTACATCCTGTACAAGCAGCCCGTCTGAGCCATGATAATAAGTTCTCTGGAGTTATAGTGGCCAAGTTTGCAAGAGTTGTTTCGAGGATTGTGAGGAGTGTTCTGCATTCATTTTCTGCTTAGACAATGTCATGTTACTGGAAATTGGAGAACTTCCAAAGCTTGAATGGACACAAAGTCTCTTGGTTGAATCCTCAGTAGAAAAGATGAACAACCAGATGAGAAACATTTGGTTGTGAAGTCAAAGGTACAAGCCTGTGCACATAAAAAGGGAAGTCACTCACTCAAATTTTGGTAACAAACAAGCAGAGGCTAAAGATTGCATGTTGTAAAACCTGAAAAAACATCCAGCAGTCTAAATCACTTTTTGATGGAGGGTCCATTTTTCTTGAATTGGGCACTATATTATGTTTCCAGTTGCGATGCCAAAGTGTTCCATATTTGCTACAACACTAGTTTGTGCTTTTGACTGGCTTCTCCCCAAAGCAACAGCAGCTGAGGCTGAGTTATCAAAGAAGAGTCATCTGCTATACCAAACCTATTGAATTGTTACATTATTCTAGGAGACTCTTTTGTTGCTATGTTGAGGAATATTGTGGAGTCTTGAGTCTTTTAAACTGAAATCTACAGTGGGGAAAATTCACTTCCAGAAACAGCCACTTAACAACTATAATGCCATTTAAGAGGCAGAGCTTAATAATGGCGATGTCAAGGCTTCAGAATGATTTAAACAAACCAGTTTGTACAAAGTGTTCAAAACACCTGTAAAGGTAAAAGTGTTTACACTTGTTCTGAGAGAGAACACTACAGCCCTTAGATGAATCATTGTGCTGTATAGAGAACACTACAGCCTTTAGGGACAGCTAGAGAGACAATACACATTTGTTTTCTAGACATTGAAGCTACAACACACCAATTGAATTCTGTTTTTGTTGTCAGGTTTCCAGAGAAAGCAGTGTCGGTGCTCCAGTCAGGCTGTCTGGAGAGTCTTCTTCTACACTCCCTTTACTCAGACAGGGAATTCTGGGATAGCCAAGGCGGGTCCAGCGGTCTCAGGCCTCTCATCCACGCTGTGGAGCACAGAGGGAAGATTCTCCTCCAGCACATCAGGGACAAGAAGCTACAGCTCAAGAGGGACCTATGATTGAGCTGACCGAAATTAAACACATTATTTGGGTGGGTGAGCTGATTGTAAGGTCACATTTCTTTAGTTTAATCAAAGAGATTTCATTCTGCAGCAGCAAAGTAGAAATAAAAGAAATCAAATGGTTCAGCAAATGGGAGCAAGCTTGGATGTTTAAAAAAGAAAACCCTTTTATTAGGAGTTACACTAAATAACATCTGCAATAACAACCTCAGGGTATGCGGACCAATCTATTACAGTTTAAAAACCCAGAATATCTTAAAGTTGAACTTGAATCACAAAAGCCAGTTTGCATGTTTGATTGACAGCAAAGGTGGCAAAGGCACCAAAACGCACTGTAAAACTTTGCTGTTAGCTAGAGCTTACAAGCCAAGAGCAGTGTTCTGTTAGCAGTGGTGTCGGCTATCTGGCCCACAATGTACGTTTCCACTGGTGGGTGTTTGCTAACATTGGTTAACTTTGTGCTGTGTGTCCTGTCAGATCACAGAACAGTGATGATAACTGCTTCATGCAAATCAACTTAAGATAAACTGATCTGATTGAATATCTGTAGACAAAGAACCAGCGCCGTTCTAATGAAGTTATGAAATATTAATTTCCTTATTTGGATGTAGATATTTTTTCCAAAAGAGAGCATAGTTTATCTGTTGTAACCAATGGCTTTATTAATAGTTAACAGGTAAGTTACCTATGTTTTTTAGGTCAGTTGTAAGGCATTTATAAGAAGTAGTTCAGGTTTCAAGTTTAGGTTTATTTATCATATACAGTTAACACAGGGTAAACATGCAATGAAATGTGCTGGACGAGAATCGGTCAACTCAGCAGAGCAAAAATGTAAAATATAAAATATGAGGTATATTTACAATAAAATGTGCACCGGTATTTACATTTAAGTAAACCATGACTCTGCAGTTACAAATGTTAATAATGGCATTGTCTTATAAGTCATCTGCAGTTGTTATTATAGTTATTAAGTCATTCATAAATGGTTTTCATAGTAATCAAAAAGTCTGCATTTGTTTAGTCCAGATCTACTGCAGCACTTTTCAAAAAGGTCAGAGGTCAAATGGTCCATTGAAGGAGTCTTTATAAAGAACTAGAGCTGGAGAAAAGTGTCCTGCTGGAGGAAGATTAACACCAGCCACAACCTGGAAACACAAAAAGAGTTCTAATTAATGGCTAATAACTGATCTATAAAGCATTAGTAAATGGTTAATTAACCATTCATACATTGATAATTACAATTTTAAAACCATTTCCAAAGGGTGCCTGATTAGAAAGTGGTACTGAAATGCCATTTGTAAAAACAGATCTGTACAGTGCAGCAGGAAAAAAACATTACTTCAGACTACAGAAACATTACCATCGAACCATCAAGCCAAGCAGTGATCATTCATGCTGCACACAGAGGACAAGATGATTCTGCTCTGGAAACAGAAACCTCAAGATAATATAACAGCAAACACATGCAGGCCCTCATGTTCAAAGTGTCTAATTCATGCTAATTGTTGGATCATTTGCATCAAATGGACTGCCCCATAGCTCTGTCTGTTGACAATGGATGCTTGTCACTCCAAACACATTCATGTTTTTCTTTCAGGCTTCCAACATCTGACCAAAACGTCCCCTCACAGAAGGGAAATGTGAGACAAATTATCCCCCTACTCCTCCACAACTGCCAAGTGCTGATTTTTCTCAGCAATTTAGTGGAAAGAAGCATGGTCAATCTTTTTTCTATTTTAATATTTTACAGAGAGCCAACAGCAGATCTAGTGATTGATTTGGATGTCTGTTTTTATGAGATAAGCTTTTCTGCTTTTAATCGAGGGATTAAAACTGTCTGTCAGCAAATAGCTTCTGGACCAGATCCTGGAAGCCTTTGGATAAAAAGGGACCATATATATAATTTCCCCCCAAAGTGTCTGTCCTTCCACATTGTTGGAATGCACAGCAGTGTGTAGAAGCAAAAGATGAAAGAAAAGGGTGGAAAATTGGACGAAGATCAAGTGTCATTAAGAAAGGAATAGAGCTGAGGCTTTTCTGTCTGAGCGACACATTTCTAAAGTTGAACTGTCACAAAATATTATTTAGGCATTTAAGACTTGTGAAAAGGCACAGATGCTATCACTTGAAGCTGTTTTCATGCCTTGCCCACTCCGAAATACAATTCCAGCCGTGTTGGTAGTTCATGGATTAATGACATTTGCTATGGCTCCCTCATTCGTCGCTGAATAAATGGCTCTAATGAGAAATGTGTGATCTTCTTTTTATCCCCGTTTGATCTCTTTTACATTAAATGTTTAGCTTTTTTTCATGTGTCAAACAACCAAAAGTGTGCTGGCCGCCATTGGTTTTAGATTGCATTCATTTTTCTGCTTCTATTTGAATACATTTTGGGTCCAGCTCATTAAGCCCCAATCTGGATTATACTGGATGCAGCCTGCATGCTGCACTACTAAAGGATAGGGGTTAAAAAAACAGGATTTTGTGTTGAACGCTACAAAAGGTGAGCTACTAAAATGAGAGAGAATGTTTGCAATGTGGATGAGTGAACTCAGTAACAGGATCATCATTTTAAATGTAAAGAAACATAAAATAAATGATTATGACAGAGAGATGCATATACTATGGAATATAGTGTAAAAAATGTAATCTGCCTTTAAAAAACTCCTGCCATATATAACTTTCAGTAGTATAAAGTAACCTCCCACCCAGCATCTAAAACTCAAATCACTCAAAATCTGAAGGGTATGGGTGTGAGTGTTGGTGGTGGTAGCTACAGGCTGGTTTAGACATAACTAAAGAATGTTAATCTCCAGGATTACACATATTAGTGTTATGTACTCAGTATAGATAAAAAGGCCATATGTAAAGGGTAAATCGGTGGGGTTGCTTGAAATGGTAGGCAAAGCTCCATTTCTATTATGTATTTATTATGTAGATTGTACACTCACTTTTTACTAAAGGCAAGGCAAGGCAATGCAGCTTTATTTATATAGCACATTTCAAACGGAGACGCATTTCAAAGTGCTTTACACAGGCAAAGAAAAACATTAGAAAGACCTCATAAAATTGTAAAATTGTTCTAGCCCTGGAATCAAGCTGTGCAATAACTTTCATTCTTTCCTCCTTGTTGCCGAATACAATGATTTCTGATTTGTCTTTATTTCATTAAAGAAAATTAAATTGCATTCAATTGCATGTAGATCAAGATGGCGCCGCAGATGGCTGCCTCGGTGTGTTGGTGCGCATTGTTTTCAACCTGCCAAAGACAATGATGGTGCACTTCTACACCTCCATCGTTGAGTCCATCCTCACGTTATATTAACGTTATATTAATGTCTGCCATAATCTAAAATTTGCACATCCTCAGTTCAGATTGTATTTACATTTACATTGCACTCACTTTGCACAGCTCTTCTTTTCATTATTATTGTAAATTTTCTATTTAGTGGTTTTATAAAAGAAATTCTGTATATATCTATGCTCTTGTTGGCACCCATGAACCAAAACAAATTCCTTGTATGTGTAAACCTACTTGGCAAATAAATCTGGTTCTGATTCTGATTCTGAAAAAGGTGCACATTTTCAGACAGTCTCTTCAGGAACCACTGGGTTCCCAAACCACTGAGGTCCCCAGAATTGTTTTCCATTTTCGCAGCATGGAAGAAGCTATGTATGACTTGTATCACCCGTCGACCTGAAACTGAGACTACTTCCAAACTAAGCTGGCTGAATCTAAAACGGCCAAATGTCAATTTTGGCATTCTATCCACACTAAGATGGCATTTTCACACCCAAGACTTTTCAAAAATGCTGTTTAAAAATGAAACTGAGAAAACCTATGCTGTGTTTTAGGGTGAACGGAAGAAACAGAACAGAACAAACTTTTCTTTTTCTAAATCTTTATGTGACTACCCACTGATCAATGCAGTTAGTAGTAGCAACTAATTAACAGGAAACACCTTTGAGAACTGACCGAATTACTACTTTGTATTCATTCAGTTGTCTGAAGACAGAAACGGGAAAAAGGTGTTAGACTAAAGGCCAGTCACACCAGCGTTTTGAACAGTTATTTATATCATCAGTACTTTCACACAAAACGCAAATGGATGTAGTAGTGAGAGTAGTGGAGTTGGTAGCAAGGCAACAGTGTCAAAGTATAAGACACTGTAGCATACATATTGGAGCACACACAGGCTTTATATAAGTGCTCCAGTGTAGTATGTTTTTCTGAAGAATGAGCTGGTGCAATATATATATATATATATATATATATATAGCTAATTTGCATTGCTGCCGGTATGAATAGTTTTTTGCTTTTTGTGATGTTTATTCATCACTTCCCCAGTGTGTAAAGAGCTGTAAGGTATAAACTTGCCAAGACTCAGCACAATTGATTGTGTCTGCCCCACTCTTTACCAGGGGATGGCTGTAAGACATCATTGTTTGTCACTCGAGACAGAGAAAAGAAAGAAGACATTTAGCCGTTTTCCTGTCATTTTTGGCTTTTCAGAACAGATAGAGGTGTTTATGAAAATTACCTGAAAATGTTTGTGTGTTTTCAGATTTATCTGCTTTTCTATGGATGTAGTTTGAATCCTTTCTCGTTTGAAGGCTTTTATGAGCTAAAGCTCATCTTTCAGTGGGTAGAAACCTAACAGCACTTTGTGGCACACCATTATGAACAAATCCATGCTGGACCTGTCAATGCCCACATAAGCAAAATCATCTCTTTGAGTAACAAAGGAGAGTGGACCACACAACCCCTTTGGCCTCTCTGGCCTAGTTTCCCTTTGCTTTCCTGGCCAAGAGTTCTTCATAGAGCTCTGCCCACACTTCCATCCTACTTGTCTGTCAGCTAGCTGAGATGCAGAGGTTTTGTTTTTAGTTTGAAAGTGTCTTTAATCCTCTCACAAGTCTGAAAGCAGTTGGCTGGTCAGTCTTGATCATGTGATTAGGGGGTCTTGTTGTTTCCCTTTGAAGATATAGATGTGGATTAATGGTGCACCAAAGTGCACAATAAAGAGGTTGGCAGTTCAATTTTACAAAAAGAGATTTTTTTTTGAAGAAAGAATATATTTCACTATAGAAACTACAGAAACTGCTCTGCATGATAAAATTGTGTTTTGATCTGTTGATACAGATGTGGATGTGAAGCCAACTGCATGCAGACATTCTCAGGGTCTGCAGAGTGACGACTCTCTCACATAGTTCACTCAACCTCATTTAAGTTGAGTGAATAAAGACTCTACATCATTTAACCAAGTTTAGATGATGCCATTTATTGCTACATTTTAACACACACACACACACACACACACACACACACACTTAGCCCAATTAGTTGCAGTGGCCTGAGCCATTAACATTCCAATAAAGAAGACTGTCAGTCTGTAAAATGTGAAGAGGGATGATCTTCTGTCTCAAGAGAAACCACACACACAGAAAGGCCGACACATGAATTCACAAATGACACATAATAAAAAGCAAAGAAAAGTAGCTTAACAACCATCAATACTGACAATCTCATCAATACTCTACTGTAATAACTTCGCAACACTCTCATCAGTGCTACTCAATTTTTGTTTGTTGATATTGACAAGTTTAAGCAGAACCGTTTTTTTCTGCAATCAAAGAACACATGGAATAAATAAATAAAGTTTAGAGGTTTTATGCTCAATAAGTCAAAAGACAGAAATGCATTGTTGTTTTTACAAGCCACCTATCAAATTAGACATTTGGGGAAATATGTATTTTTTTTTTCTTGCCTAGAGTTAGATGAAAAGATTGATACCCCTCTCATGTCAGTAGGGTAAATACTACCATGAGCAGCTGGTTAGCTTAGCTTAGCACAAAGACTGGAAATGGGCAAACAGCTAGCCTACTTCTAAGTAACAAAGGTATCAAAATCCACTTATCAGCATCTCTGAGGCTAAATGAAACGCTATAAATTGAATGTTTAAACTGTGAACAAAGTGAATACATTCATCCCATTAAGGTATAAGGTCCATAGTAATTTTTGGAACATCAAATATATAAAATAGGTCCTGCTTTACTGTAAAAGATAATTTTCTGATTAAGTTTGCTTAAGATTTACAGTCAGTGGTGACTGATCAGTAAACATACTATTATTTTGTCATAGTGAAACTGGTACGGATGGCTTGATAATAATTAGTCGGTGAAAAGTGGACTGCTTTGATGCTTATATGGCTGAAATGTGCCTGGTGATATAACAAGATAATATATCACCCATTATAAAACGGTCTTTGGCCTCCAAAAAAAAAAACACTTCCTGAAATCAAAAGTACAAATAAATCAATTAATCAGCTGTGTTTTGTCACATTTGAGCACCAATGTTTTTTCAACACAACATTGCGGCAACTAACAGCTACTTTTCTGCTCTGTCACATGTTGAATTCCTCATTCTATTTCTTTGTGTGGGTGGGTGGCTGTATGTGTGGCTCTGCTGAATATATGTTGTGTCACAGGATAGCCTCCTGGGCCAGGGCTTTATTTACTGACCAGGTTTGGTGTGTGTAGTGGGAACGCAGCCGCCACAGATCACTACACGACCTTAATTATGTTATCAGTCAACTCTGGGTGTAAATATCCCAGAGAATGTATTGAGCCCAGTGGGAAACATGCACACATCACAAAAACACACAGAGACACAACAACTCACAAAGTTTGTCAAACACATCCAGTCTTTTAGTCACCATCAATCACAATCTATTACTGCCACCTGACTGATTTGTGTGTAATCAATATGTCTGAGGAGGTACAGTGTACTACTTATTTACAATCCGAGGGTCTCACTGGGTCTCAGACAAAGATGGGGGATGGCAACAAGACAAGAAACCAAATCTCACTGCAAAGAGGGTGAGACCGAGACAGATGGGTGAGGAAGAGAGGAAGGGAGATATGGAGAAAAAAAACAGTTCAATCATTGAACAAAGTAGCAGCTTCTCAAGGACTGCTCTAGGCAGAGCTGCTCTGTCACAGATTCAACATTTATCACACATACAGTACGTGCACCCTCACATGCCCACATACAGACACATCTTAGTATGAGTATGACTGTCAGTATTGTTTATCCATCGTGAATATATGAAATATGGAGCATGGCTGTGTCAGGCAGACCAGAGCAATAGTGTCTGAATCTGTGGGATAAATAAATGTCCTGTGCCAGAGGGAGTTCAGGTTTGTTTTCAAAGAATGCTCCAGCCAACACTGTTGTTTTGGCTCTGAGGACCTGCCTGGACCCATGCTGCAATAATAACTCACTCCTGAGATAACTTTCAATATTTTCACCTCCGCCGTTGAACAGCAAACAAATGAGAGAGTCAAGTGTAAGTGTCACAGCGCATAAGCCAGACGCTGCTCCATTTGACGTAAAGACCCCATTTGAATTAAATTCAAGCTATTCATAATTTATTTCAGAATCAGAAAAACCCCACTCTGCAGCTCATTAAGTGCAACTTGAGTATGTCGCACATTTTTTTGAATTAATAAACACATCGTTGACACAAACTGGCCCTGACTCCCTCACAGAGAAGACATATCTGAAAGTGTGTATTTTTCCTTTGTCTTAATGATGCGTATATTTGTCTCAGTGGCGTGTTCGTTGATCTGTAGCCAGTATTTTAGTGTCACTGGCCTCGCTGCGGTGACAGAGTAATTACTATGTGTGTGACCCTGTCCCATCCTGTGCTGTCCTGCCTAATTGTGGTTGTCACCACGACTTCCATTTAGCTCCAGATTTAAAAAAAAAAAAACACTGGATGCCGGTACACGCAGACTTAAGTCCCTTCTCACAGAGGGCACATCAGGAAGATAAATGTGTTTACTAATAACTCTTTCACAGCATCCATTCAGGCTGTTCAATGCCTGCTGGCTGGTGACTCATTCTCATCAGCGAGGTGTGATATTAAAGTTGTGTGTAGATTGGTATATATAGCTTGTAATAAAAGGCAGCGATGGAAGGTTTTGTGACATTTTGTAAGGGAGACAAATTTGGCACACAATATGCACCCATGCAAAGGACTCATTGTGTTTTCCTCACACACATTTAACAACACTGCATTGATAAGAGGGCCAAGCTATGTGTATATGTGTATAGACATGCCTAAAGGGATGGATAATAAGTCCTCTGACCATCTATCTACTCATCATGAGGTCTTACAGCAAAATATACCATTAAACTCTGTGATTATATAAAGAGCCTTACATAAAGCCTGGAGCTAACTAGAAATACAGAACCCAGTGGTCTTAACCCTATACATAGGTCTGCCAGTGAATTATTAAATAAAAGTCTGACAAAACAAATACACAAATTTACGCCACAACTCAACACAAGTACCCTGCCTGCCTGCTGAGATTGAGGTCACCACTGTAAAGTGGTATGAGCAAAGTGTGCAGCTGTAGTTTTTAGTAGGCAGTAAAAGGCAGCAAGAGGTGAAACAGAGCTGGAGATAAGCAGGTATGTCTGGCTGCGAAAGAGAGATAAAAGATAGATTCATGTTTTGTTTACATTTTTCTGTTTGGTTCACTTTACTCTCTGTAAATTGTAAACTGTAGGTGGCTGTCTGTGATGCTGCTGATATGAAAACTGTTGCAACCCACTGTATGACCACCCCCAATTAACTTTACATGTTAAATTCTAAAATGTCATTTTGATCTTCAGAGAAATGGACAACAGCAGAGGGAGATGTCTTTTCTCAAAGTAACTGCTTGACCTTGCTGCTCTGGGGAATAATTCATCAGCTGTTGGCATTTTCTCAGCAGGAGCTTTCTTTTATGCCACACAATACTATTGGCTCACAAACACACATAGATACACACTAGATATGATTTGTTGCATATTTATCGGAACATGTGAACCCTTAAACAGACACATACAAGTTATCTTTCAATCCATCAACCTTTCTGTCTCATTCACACATATAAACAAATATTAACACTTAAAGGCAAATAAGAACAGGCCACGCCTTGTTTTTTTTCCCAGCCACATGTAAAGATACATGTCCTGTATTAGTCTTCCTAAACTGGTGTCACTATACCTGAGCAGGAAGTCAAAAAATACTGAATCCCAACCGGGATGTCCACACACAAAATACAGGGAAATACGTCACCTCATCACACTGATCGGACAACAACTTGAGTCACGAGTGTTGTGTATGGGTTGGAGAATGTGTTTTTGTAAACAGAAAGTTGACCCTGGATCTGTGTCCCATAGCCAGAGGGGAGCTGATAGATGGGACGAGTGGTACACCACTTGGCCAAACTTGAAAGCCCTCTTTCTTTGGACCCTGGTGTGTCTGTTTGTCACAGCTCAGAACACTCTGTTTGACTCTGTTTGGATGTACAGTATGAGTGTGTGTCCCTATGAGAAGTAGTGTTTGTGTGCATGCTAAGATCCTGGCATGAGTTTCTTTATAACCAAAGATTTTGGATATAGCGAGATCCTTTTGATCTGGTTTGTGGCGGTGCAAATGAGACATCCAGGGGAGAGTCTGGAAAGGAACAGAAATAGTTCTCTTTTTCTCTGATGTGACTTTGTAGGTTATGTTGCCATGCTCTTGATAATTCAGGCACAATGGGAGCATACTATAAGTCTTGACACAGCTAAATGAAATGACCCTTTGATGTAATAGATTTAACTTATTCACTCCAGTAACACAAATTGCAAAAGTGACTCAGTCTAAAAGCATATAAATCTATCTCTGAGCAAAAGAGACTTTGGGAGAAAGAAAAAAAACATTTTGGGAACATTTTAGGAACCATAATGGTTAGCAGAGTGGGCAATTCACTGAAACTTTCCATCTGGATCTCATCACAGGGAGGCAGAGAGTGGCTTGCTCTTACTGCGGTGACTGAACTCACCACTTACACACACACGCTCACACACACGATGACTCATACTCGACAGGAAAGGGAAGTGGTGTGCAGCTAAAACATGTATAACTGTATCTAAAATTAATTGTTGCATCCTAAAAACACAGTTTAAAAAGTCAAACTAACCACTCATGGACATTCCTTTGTAGGGCATGGCCCAATTGATATACAGTGTGGCTAGCATTGTATAACATGCAACTGGCACAAACATGCTTCATTCACACTTTCACGATAGGAAATTAGAGTTTTGGTCTTAAGAGTTTGAAAGTGTCCATTCCATTCTGGTACTTGTAGTGTCATTTAACATTTGTACACAGTGTTGGTGTAATCAAAATGAATTTAAAAATTGCCTCTTGATCTTCTGGTCAAGTTGTAAGCTTTCTTGCTCATACATTACTCTCTCACTGTATCCTTCAGTCATTTTCCTTTTCTCCCTCTAGCAAAATTACTTCTACCTTAGTACTCATTAAAGATCTTTGGAATATATCAATTATTGCAAAGATTTAGAAACTTGGAAAATACACTTTGGTTTTTGCCTGGTGCAAATTGTATCCCTAGACCCCATCATACGCATAAGATCCAATGGCAATTTATTAACTACAGGTTATGCTGGCTGTACACAAAGTATATAAACAGACAGTTTTGCAGTTCATCAGTCTGTAATATTTAATAATAATAATAACGATAATAATAATAATAATACATTATAGAAACCATTTAGACACCTACTTACATGCACATGCACAATACATACAGAAAGTGTCTAAACATAGATTCCACTGTGATCTTTATCAGGAACATTTGCCCCTACTCAGAAGGTAGCGGCTGTAGCCACAGAGAGGGATAGCTGGTATAAGTGAACATTTATCAGGAAGAAATTAGAGAAAAGAGAACAAGACAGGTGGAAAACATCGACTCTATTTGCTCTTTATCCAGCCACTTGACTTCAAACAGCGCACTCTGCTCTCCTTTTTAATAGAAAGCCCTTACAGAAAGATAAGAAGTAAGATAGAGGGGTAAACACTGCATTAAACTTGCAAAGATGGCAGAGGACCTTGCTATATGTAAGAGGCAGTGACATAGACTTGAGGAAGGAGAGGAAGAGAGATGATCCCCTCCTCAGCCACAGTGCTTCCCTGAAAGAAATATAACTGTATGGATCATCAAAGGGTTCCTTCCCACTCACTTCCTGCTTGCTATAATTAGACCTGTGCTCTTTCCGGCAGCCACCACTAACTTTAGGAACCCTCTTTGCTTTGAGCTGACATAGACACTGGTCTGGGGTCAGATTTAGAGCTTCCCCCTCTAGAGGACAAGGAAGTTCTTTGAGGAGGAAGCTCTGATCTAGCATCTTGTGCCTCAGGCAGCGTTTATCGGGAGTGTGGGACCAGCCAGTTGATGGGAACCTGGGGGACTCCAGATCATTAGGAAGCTAGGAGAGCTGTAGTGTGAGGTGGAAAAACACTCAGCTAACAACCACAAGGCCTCAGTCATACAGACCCAATCCAGAAGCCCTTTCTGACTCCTCATAACTCCTTCATCCATACACACAAACACACACACACACACAATGCAGATCCTTAAAGAGGGCATAACAGTCCAACAGTTTAAAAAAACCACTGTGTGACCTGCAGCAGAGTAAATTCCCATGTATCTAGAGTGACTCTGCATGTGTGGTTGTATGTGCATGATCCATGCATGCACTTGTGCGTGAGAGAGAGAGGTGGAGTTGAAGCTTTTCTATAGAGCGAAAGCAAACAGTCCATAAAGAGGCCCTGCCACTCTCCCATTTCAATGTAAATGAGTCTGACTCTGTTAGGGGGTTAAAGAACTCTCTAGGGGCCTGGCGACTACCACCGCTGGGGTCACACATGCACATGCATGCACACACACAAGCATGCACAAACACACAACGCACAAATGCACAGACACAAACATGCATGCACACACACAAATTCTGAAGGCGAGAGGCCCAGATAAAGAGCTCAGAGAGCCTGTTAGAGTGTCAGCTCCCATTAGGCCAAAGGCTGTTGTGTGTGTATGCAGGCAGGCGTACTGCTTTTCTACATTTCATTCAGCACACACACTCTCTTTTTCTCACACACACATCCTCCCAGAGCCGCCCCGCCTGGCTGACATGCTGTTTCAGACAAGACACACAAAAGACAACGGAACCCGCCTGAAAAGACAGACATCTCCTACATTTCCTACATCACACACAGAGGGAAAAAAGAGGAAACAAAACAAGCTCTAAATGATTTTAGATGAGCAGTGGTTGTGCTGAAAAACGTGGAAGCTTTCAAGGATTCCCTACATGATTAACCTCTCTAGCAAACAAGAAAGTAAACTTCTACAGCAGTGATGCATTTTAAGTTTCCATATTCAAACATCAGAGTGCAGTATTTATTTGTCATGGCAATGTAAACTCTGATGTCATGCATTATTATACAGTAAGTGAGTGGAGAGCTGAGAGCAAACCACATCAAATAGAAGGAGGCAGAGGCATAAAGAGTAAAAGGACTCAGAGAGCCTGCATAATCTCGGTGACCTGCACAATTAGTGCTGCACTGCCTCGGCTGCCTGTGGCCAGCAGGTTGCGTAGAGCAGGCTGGGGCTGTAAGGACACAGAGAGGACAGGAGGGCTGATCTCCTCCCACAGAGTCCTCAGAAGCATATCACAACCTGAGGAGGAGGAAAAGCACAACAACAACCTAGCAGGGAAGAAAGACAAAGAAAGAGAGAGAAGAAAAGAGCAAGGAGGAGAAAAGAAGAAAAATGCCTGTAAATAAAGATGTACACACACAGGTCTACAGCAGCACATGCCCCGACTCAGCTGACTCAGGCAGGTGTGTCAGTGTGATACAGACTAAGCATTGGCATGCTTAGGTAGCAATATCACCTCTATCCACATAATCAAAAGTGTCGGTGCTTAACAGAATGACAGCAATGACTTGAAGTCTCTTTGTACTGTTTTTATTTTCCTTAGGATCCCGGGTCTTTAGATCTTGTCCTTCTTGCCATTCTCTTTCATGTCCACAAAGCAGGCTGACAGCTGTTGCTAAAAACAGAAATCTGAAAACTAGGGAAACTCCAGCCACCACAGAGCATTCATCCTATACTCACACACACACGGCTAGTCATGCTACTGACACACAGCTCAGTCTGCCTCTCCTGCCTAATCACTCCTTCTGTTCAAAAGCTTGAAACCACAGCCCAGACCCCCTTGGGCAAGAGACTGATTCTCAACCATACAGTCAGAATCTTTCTCATACACATGCTCAGGGTGCTCATTACTGAGTTCACTTTTCACCCACATACATCTCTAGTCTAGGGATTGGCTGTGCATCAGTCATGGCCCTACGTGTACACACAGGCTCAGTTTCTCTGTTGGCTCAGGCAAACAGAGAAACAAACACACAAAAAGAGATACACACAAACTGCTCATTACGAAATTACTGCTGACTACACGATCGTGTGGGCTGAGCAATATGCATCAATGTGATGAATCAACCTATCAGGACCTTCTTTCGGGGACATACCCTGAGAGCTTAGAAGAGCGTTGTTTGGCTCTGTCATACTGATACACCACTGCATATAAAATTGATATTTGAAAGTGTTTTGCTTTTCAAAACTCTGGCACAGAGTGCCTGCAGTAATAAAGCTGGCAAGAGTTCACATCAAATATTTGAATACAGCTTTTTTTTTATTTAGAATTAGAAAACATTAGCAATTTTGGGTTGTGTCAAATGGTGGGGTTGATTTGAAGAAAAACATTGTATATACAGTACCAGTCAAAAGTTTGGACACACTTTCTCATTCATTTGAATGGGTAAGTGTGTCCAAACTTTTGACTTGTTCGGTATGTAAAAAAAAAAGTGAGAGATATTAAATATTGTGACACATTTCCAAAACTACCGTATCTCTGAACTATCTCTTTAACCAGATCTCACACATTTAGGCTATTCCTATGTGATCTATTTTTGATAAATAATGTAATATGTTTTCACTTCCATTCATTGAGCCTCCCCGGAACCAACCCCAGGAGAAGCTCACCTCCCAACTTTAAAACCTCTGCTATAGGAGATATGGTTGTAGGTACCTATCAGCATCAAAAACACAAGTACATCTGCCTGGTGATTAAGATTGTATGGAACCTTCTAAATCTGACAGAAATTCATATGCTTTTTTTAAAGCTACATAATTATTTTCCTCATCCACAGTGCTCACTTCTGCTCTGCCACTGAACCAACTCTAACCCCCCTAACCTCACTGTCACACAATACCTGTTGTTTTTGCTATTTGGCTGCAAACACAAGGACAAGCTATAGCAAAAAAAGGGCTTCCATTCAGCACTGTTTGTAACAAGGGTAAGGCTGGTGTTGTGAGAAAGCGATAAGTCAGCAACATTTACCTCTTAGAGAAATGAGAAAGCCCAGAGCACTAGCCACTGTCCCAGCAGCATTCCTGCCTATCAAGTATAGACAATTGTTTTGAGAGCCCCTGTTGAGAGCTGCTGTCTCATTTCCATATCTCCACAGTGGTGGATATGATGTAGCGCCGTGGATACCATGATCCACTGAAAATGCCAGACCGTATAATAACCTTCTGACAGCTACATGCTGGTTAGCTCTTCTCTATCAAGAAAAGGAGGTGGGAATTAGTGGGATTTCAGAGAGATAAAAGAAAGGGGGAGAGACTGAGAAATAAAGAAGTAAAAAAATATGCAGACAGATAAAAAAAGGATGTCAGAAAGGGAGACAGAGAAATGGAGAGAAGCACTGAATATAAAGAGCGATTACCTAGGATAAGGCTCATTGGTATGACTTATCATCTTCTGGTATCCATGACTGCAGCTGTAACCTTTGGTAAATGACTCTACTTAGTCCACGACACGGCCACCAGCCTGATGGGAGATAAAATTAACATCCCACAACAACAGTACACTGACACACTAACACATGCACGCTTAAGTGTCTCCGCACAGATAAAGACCCACACACATAACATACAGTAGACAGAGACAATATTCATTATTTTTTCTGTCTTTATCAGAGGACATCTTCACTGCTTCCCTTTCTATCACCTTACTCACCTAACTGGGAGGAAATGTAATATGATGTAGATTACTGGGATATTTTAATTTAAGAAGTGATCCCATTAACAATGCCTGGATGGAGAAAGAGGAGGAGGAAAGACTTGATTTAACTTGAGGAATGGAGACCACAGAGGAGGGGCACAGAGGGGGGAAAGACCTGATTTAACATGCAGGATACCACTTGTCTATAGCCCCAGGTAGGAAAGAAACACAGAGCTAAGCTACTTCAGCACTCCATCCACCAGGAAAAGTGCAGAGAAAGGGTTTTCCCTCTAATGGAAGTCATTAATTATCATATACCCTTATACTTTGCAGTCATCACTATCTTAAGTTAAATCCGTTAGATAGATAGAGATAGAGTTTTTATTCTCTATAAAGAGTCTCTCTGTCCAGAGTACACTTAATGGCCTGCACACACTCTGGACCTGTCTTATGGAACTGACTGATGTTATCAACAGATGAATGGCCATGCAGGTCAAAGGTCAAGTCCAACTCAGTTGTTTTGACTCTGAAACCCTGTGTGTGTGCACTCTGCTTCCTTTCCTCTAATCCCCACCAGCTGTGAGTGTGTGCGGGGATGCACTTGTGTGTATGTGTGTGAGGCTAATAGAGAGAAAAACTAGCTGAAGTCAGTCTGGATTTTGAGTGTGTGTGTGTGTGTGTGTGTGTGTGTGTGTGTGTGTGTGTGGTGCTGCTAAAGCCAGATGACTTCACAAAGAAATGAGTTAGGTTTACTTCATTTAAATATAATCTACCTGTGGGAGACATTCACTGACGGCTGGCATCCAGCAGGAGCAGAGAAATCTATCAAAATATTAATTTGGCGCAACAGAAAGGAGAAATCAATCCCATAAAAACAGAGCACTTAATAGAGTTCCATTAAACCGACTCTTTGAGCTTTACAGAAATGGCCACTCCACTGCAGGGAGGGCACTGAGAGGCCACGCTGTTTTCACCAGGCTACAATTTAGACTGAATAAAGTCATGTTCCATTTTCAGCCAGTCCTGACAACTGCTTTTTTTAAAGATACCTGATACCCTTCCGCCCCCAATGCCCCCCTACCACCGTTCAGCTGGAGACACTCTTGAAGAAGGGCATGCGTGGGAGGGGGATGAGAAATGGATGAGTGGTGTTATGGAGGAGTGTGTGAGGGGTCAGACGCCAGGGTTGCACATCTCTGTCCTGCCACCACACACCACTGTCTCCAAGTATTTGTGGCAGTGTGTGTTTCACATTCCAGCTGGTCGGTGACAATCGAAGTGAAAGTCTCACACCCAATCCTTCATGCTGTAGCCACAGGCATAATGTGAGGCTGGACTGTAAACATGGAGCTGTCTGTAAACTCTGTGTCAGTGATCGATTTCATACCTAGAAGAATAATTCTGTTTGATCATAACCAGAGTCTTATTTTTCTAGTTTGGGCCATCATTCTAATCAAAAATAATAACACTGTTCCAACAAAGTTAAATGCTGAGATCTGGGAAGCAGATTTGCTAAAAAGTAGTCTGCCGCAGCAAGAAACATGAGCAGGCAGTTTCAAACAAATCTCCAGTTTAGACAGAAGACAAAATGAAGGCAAATGGTAAAATCATTACCCAAGCTGTCTGTTTTAAGCATCCATCACAGCTCACACACTGACTTTCTGTTTTAACTTTGTTTTACCTGCAGAAAAGTGGTTTAGATTATCTGGCTGGGCAGTTGGCATGTTTACAACATATATGATCTTCTGACCACTCAATTCTTGCCTTCTTGGACTTCATTGTGACAGTTTTCTCAGATTTCAGCAATTACTTTGGTGAGTACAATGTTATCATCACCAACAGAAATAATGGCCCAAACTATAAAAACTAAGAACAAAGTTGTAATAAATTATAGTTTTTACTTTACATTTAAAGGTTGGTTCACTCAAATTACAAAAAAATATATTTATATTATATTCTGTACATGTTTGAGCCTACAGAC
Source organism: Nannoperca australis (assembly GCA_036023655.1). Taxonomy (NCBI): domain Eukaryota; kingdom Metazoa; phylum Chordata; class Actinopteri; order Centrarchiformes; family Percichthyidae; genus Nannoperca; species Nannoperca australis. The sequence goes on along the minus strand of JAVQJD010063330.1, from coordinate 36,422 downwards.
CTCGTTGTGAAGACTTTTCATCGGAACTACTTTCAACCAAAGAAATAGTGAAAACTGTTGACAGGATGTTCTGTGTTATTCAGAGTAACCAGGGTACTGTTTCTATAAAGACATAGCATTTAATTTTTTATGTAATTTTTAATCTATTATATAAATTACAATTTAATCTGTGAGGCTGAAAAGAATTCATCCTGGTGCTGACGAAACAGGACTGACACAATACACTGACACATATTCAAGGAAATTTCACAGAAAAACTCAATCTTGCTTTCAATCTAATCCCATCTACACATCTATGTCTTGATCCCCTGAGGAGGTGTGAAACTGGGAAGCAGGAACCAAAGCATGTTGGAGCTGGTCAAACCCCAAGTGTGAAGGCTGGAAAGTATTAACCCTGCAATGGCTGTGTGGAGAACAGGGTATGCGCTTCAATATGGGTCTGAGAAGGAAAGATTTCCCTGCTGGTGTGTGTTAATTAGGCCAGAGTTAGTGGGGCCTGCTACAGCTTGTCTGATGGCTGACCTGGAGAGACGGGATTACCTTTTCCAGCTGCTCTCCTCCCCACTGCATCTACTAATACCACCTTTATTAACGGGGCAGGTGACGCTGGCTCTCTCACTCATCACAATAAGGCTATTTGGTAATATGGTGTGTCACAATCAACTGGCCATAAAGCAGGATCCAAGCTACTTGTAACAACAGTACAATGGTGTGAGATTCTGCATTTTTACGCAACAGTCCTGGTAATGGTAATACTGTATGTCAGCCTTCCTGTATTTCTCAAATTTACTGGACTCAGACTGTACACGCTGGATCAAGGAAGGAGTTATAGTGGAACTGATAAAACAGTAATTGGAGCTGATACAGTGGGCAGAGTCCATAGCGAGGAATTGTGTTTGGTATGAGAGAACATTAGCAGGCATGATGTGGGTGTGAGCTTTCACATTTGCTCTGCAGTTGTAAGTATCTGAATGCACATGAACAGTTGATGAAAATGAAGACGGCCCAGCGAATTCCAGCATACTGGTCCTCCTTGTAAAACCCAGCATTTGTTATTGTCATGCAGGCAAGGCCATTCTTGTTATTTCCTGTCTTACACAAACACAAACACAAACACAAACACACACACACACACACGCACACGCACACACACACACACACACACACACCTTGGCCCCCAGTTGACTGTGTGTGGACACCTGGTCTGGATCTAGAAGACGATGGCATTCCTGAGTGCTTGGAGCTTAATTCCCCAGATTAGCCTATATAATCCACCTAAGGGTTAATCAGCATGGAGCATCGCATTTTAGCAGCGCAACCTTTATGTACACTCACTCCAAGTAGAAATGCCTGCATGGAGAAAAAAATATATGTTTACAAACACAGATGTAGAATAAAAAGAAATACAAAGCGCTACACAAATACAAAAAATTAAGCACTAGCTCCACAGACTGATTCATTTTACTCACAACACCATGTGTTTGCTCTCCCAGAAAAGTTTGTTTGCCACCTCTGAGAGGCCGAAAAGATGCCATTTGCAGCATTTATGGTGTTTTGCTGACATGAGACATTTGCTCACCCCAGCCTGTAGAGAAAGTCCCTGGATAAAGGGCTTTTCCCTTAAATCCCTGATAGCCTCCGAGCTCCAAGAAAGACTTAGCTGCCGACTGACAGCCAGGATGGGAGGTGGGACAAGGTTTTGATGCTGGGGCTTAGAATTGGTGCACGGGCTGGGTAAGGGGGTAGGTAAACATTTGGGCCAGCAGTGGTGATTTAAGTGCTCCCTTTGGCAGGTTGTGAGGCTGGCTGGAGTCAGAGCTTTGGTGGAGTTACAGATATACAGCTGTGGGATATTCCTTCAGTTTCGGGATGTGCAGGGTCATCTTGCTGTTAGCGCGAAGGTAGAACATCATGCTGGAGACAGTGATTTCCGTGTGGGTGGGTGCAGTTGGCTTTGCGGCCCTTGAATGGCACTTTGCAGCTGCCCTCTGTATGTGTGTGTGTGTGTGTGTGTGTGTGTGTGTGTGTGTGTGCGTGTGTGTCTGTCTGTGTCAAATGCTGCGTCCGGTGGTAAGGTCGGAGAATGCAACAGCTACCTCCCAGCGCGCCCAGCACAAGCTCCTACACACAGCTGTTCACCATACAGTCAGTACCACACACAGCACCTGTCTGCATGTGTGTGTCTTTGTGCGTGTCTGTCTATGTACGTCTGGCAGCCAGATCACACACAGAATAGAACCACACTTCAGAGCGTGTGAACGGAGCAACCTCTGTGGCTCTTCCTTTCCTGTTCATGCTTCAACCTCAGCTCGCTAAATCCTGCTTCTATCCTCTTCCTTCCTAAATTAAGTAATATCCTTCCTCCCCGAAAAATGTCCGTTAGCTTATTAACTTCATTACTGAGAACGTGACACGGTCTTGGATCATCCTCGTGGTTGACTGCTATGTTTGGAGAATTCATTAACAGAGATACAGTGATGGATTTTAGCAGAGATGTTATGGGATCAATGCTGTAATGAAGGGCATAGTGTGTGGGAGAAGGCATTTATTATCATTATCAGGAGCAATAAAACTTTTGCCCCCTAACAATGGGCTACCTCCCACACAAAGTGATTGTCAGTGTTAGGCTTGGGCCAGGAGTACTATACTTAATTGGTGGAAGCACTGCCCTAATGGTATCAAGGTGGCATCGCATTATATTCACATCGTCATTCATTTCATACATAAGACAGAGGGCAACTGTGTCACCATCAGCTCAAATCCAGGAACATTTCATATTGCTCTCCTACGTAAGCGCCTCGATAGCCAGGCAGATTAAAACATTTAGATGGGAACTGAAATGGGATCAATAAATAATGAGTCGAAAATGTCATGTGTGTCACTCAATCATCAGCAGTTCACATGGATATGGCAGCTTATCGCAGGCTGCAAATTACCCACAGCACTGGCTATGAATATGATTAGCATTCTCATTTTCCCCAAGAAAACTCTAATAAACACAATTACATTATATCAGAATTTATTTCATACCTTTTCGTGCATTTCCTTGAGTAAATATGGAAAGGATTGGAAATATCATCAGGATTGCATCAAAGCAAACTAGATACTGTAATTTTCTTAAATTTAGAGCAGAAAACAAGTTATGACAAAACAGATTTGCTTCCCCTTGTCTGCAAAATTATCTTGTAAAAAAAAGGAAGGTGAAGGAGCTATATGTGCAAACAGAGCACAGGTCGTTCACTGCAAATTATGTACTATATGTTTCAGTCCTACCTCCAGTCGGCATTAAACTGTTGGCTATAAAACTTGTCACCTTTCTCTGACCTTTGGTGGAGACTAACTGTCTATAAAAGCAGCTGATGAAGCAAATTGGATGGCAAGATCGTCAAATCTACAATCTGTGACATGCAGCTCACCAAAAGAGCAGTAATAATATAACTTTGACATTTGAAACCAAGCAGTTATAAACTGCTGTTTACTTAAAGGTTGGCATTTCGCATGGCAGCAGCTGACTGACCCTTAAGGGTTCCTAGTAATGGGCTGTCAACTTCTTTGGTGCACTACTAACTTATCATAGTCCTGTAATAACTCCAAACAATGACACACATTTATTAGCAAGCCCACATAGCATTGAAGTACCATTAGCAATTTAAGACGTCTGTCCCGGAACAGTGGAGTCTAGTTAACTAGCTCTCTAATGTTAGCCTATTTAGCCTAATTCTCAAACGTTAGCCTAGTTAGCCTAGCTCTATAACATTAGATTAGCTCTATAACATTAGCCTAGCTCTCTTAGGTTAGCGCAGATTCCTACTAGACGTTACTTTTCGTTCATATTAAATCAATACCTGCTGAGTCATCGGCAGCTCCTGCATACTCACTGCTGTCTTAGTCCTACATTATAATTATACAAAAGAGGGGGTCTGGCTAGTGTTAGTTGAATCTCTTTCATGGGTCAAATTGTGGCGATGGCAAATCTGTAATTACCTGTAATTCAAATCACAACAACTAATTTAACGTACGGAATCACTTGTTACAACAGCAGAAAAATAAATACAGTTTCGTTTTGGTAATTACAATTTTCACCAAAAGTATAGGCTACGCCAAAACAAACACCAGTGATTTAGCTGACATACTGATTTCCTGACTAAAATGTAGTTTTTCTTTTTTTTTTAAGCAGCCTGAGGCAAATGCTATAAGGTCTCAATTGCAGAGAAAGTATTTCATGTGAAGAATATATTATGTTTAACGTGCCATTTGGTGTTTACTCTAATCCAAAAGCCTGAGCACCAGGGTGAGTGAACAGATTTTTGACATGGGTGGCCCTAGTGGATCCGGCTGAGTTGGGGATTTAGAGAAAAGGTCTGACTGTAGATTGGAGGACATGAAGCTTCTCAACAGGACTGCACAGTCAGGTGACAAATGGTGCCCTGGGCCAGCCAAGTGCCAGAAATGGCCTCTTACATTACATTACATTACATTACATTACATTACTCTTAATCAATCAGAGGTCAGCATGGAGGTTCAGAACTGACTGCCCCCACCCTGAGAGGCAGCCATCTGATAGAACATTCAGTGCCAAGCCACAAAGCACACAACCTTTTCTCCTAGTTAACACACCACTGCTGCTGTTAATATCATCTCATCAGTTCTGAAAATTGGACTACTCACAGCAGAGATGTCTTTGTCTTTCTTTTGCTTGTTCATTATGACAGTAACGCTAAGTCAATTGAGCTGTCTTTGACTTGTTGAAATTCAACTTTACAACTTTTACATTTGGTACCGTTTAGTTATTCTAGATGTGTCTCTTTAACTTGCTCTGTTGGGTTTTTATATTCTCAAGTCCTCTGATTAGCTGATGGGAAATGGCAATGTTCTAATAAAACATCTGACCCTGTGGTTCTCTGGCCTCAGCCCCAACCTTAAGCCTGCAGCCTCCATCTTTGACACATGGCCATTTGTACTGGCATTTCAGGCAGTAAATAAGGGAGTGGAGGGTAGTGCACTCACTGGTACGCCCAACCTAAGGCCAAGCCCTCATATTCTCCTCTGCACCCCAAGGCCCACCCAAACACACCCCCAGGGTTGACCCACACACTGCAGGGTCCCCAAGGGAGCATATCAGGCTTAAAGAGTAGCACAGGCCTTCTGTCCTCTGTCTACCCCCCACCCTCCACGCATATCATTCTGTTCTCCCACCATCCATCTCTCCATCTCCCAACATCAATACATTCATCTGTCCATCCTACTATCAATCCAAACATACTCTCAATATCAAAGACCTTTGTCATTCACCCATCTGCTACATTTCTATTACTGCTATGTTTGTAAATGTGTCTCCATTTAATCATCTATCCTACCATGACTTAAATGTGTAATTTGTCCAAGAAAAATCATGGTTTGAATTAACATTTTTTATAAAAGAAAGGGAAGGAAGCTTTTTCAGGGTAATAAAAATACTACCTTAACTTCATCAGTGCAACTCTGTCCTTTGGCTTCTTCATTTTCGATGTCTGCCTTAAATAATCATCATTACATCCGAAAATGTAATCTTTTGTAAAATCATAAATTATCCTTTTACTATCCTTGGACTGGTGACAATTCATGTTAGTTGCAAAATAATTACACTATCAAGATTCACAATCAGATAGAGAATTGTCAGTGCCAACAGTAGTGCACCACAACCCATTAAAACCTACTGAAATTGTATCATAATGCCATTACACCCATGATAAAACTGTCAATTCACTGAAAAAAAGACCAATCAATACACCCACCAATCACCCTGAGATCCATCTATGTATTCACTCACCCGGACACTCAATACCTGCGTCTGTGCAAACTTTCGACACATTGATCTATCCATCTTCCCCTTCTCCCACTATAATAGATGTTTGTGCTGATTCAGGCCCCACAGGACACAGAGACACCACACAGAAGTAACCTACGACTGACAGAAACATTGAGTGGCAAGATTGAAGCGTGAGAGGCCAGAAGAAAGGGAATGAAAGTCATAAACGACAAACTAAAATCTATCAGTTGAGATAACCCTGGTGAGACTGGAGATAAAATGTAGACCTGTAGGAGACCTGAGGAAAAAGACAGGTCCTGTCAAATGAAGTCTGGATATTGAGAAGTAGTAACAGAAACAAAAAAAAAAGAGGAAGAGGGTGGGACAAGTGAGGGACAAAGACATGCAAGAAGTGCCAAACCGGGCTCAGGCAGATCAGCAGTGCAAACTAGTGTTTCCTGTGCAAGTATTGAGATGCAGATCCCACTTTCTCAGCTCATAATGGGGCTGTCAGAAGTGTGTGTGTGAGTGGGTGAGGATGTTCATGTGGGAGAGATTCTCACACATCTGCTAACCTGCTTCTCTAATGGGGTTGCAAATGGACCTCCATTGTCGGGCCTTGCAGACCTGGCTGGAATGACCTGACACGTTCAATGACGACTTCAGCTTTGCATGCAAACGGCAACCCGTACTCTCGCTGATGTTTACATACACATGTAGAATGCCTAATGCTAATAGATGTAGCTCAGCAGGATAAGCATGCAGGAATGTTTTGAATAAGGTAGCATTATTTGTTTTACCTTAAAAAAAAACATATTCATTTTATGTATTTCTATGTTAAAAGTAATAATGTAGCAAAACAGTTAGCTAGAATATGTATAAAATGTATGGGTTGTATGAGTTATTTTTACTAACTTTTACTCTACACTTTTATATTGTTGTCATTAATAGTTCTCCACTTTTAATAGGAACATTTTTTGCATGATGTTATGCTGAAGCAGAAGGAGATTTGTGGTCAAATCATATCCGTCTTAAATCCAAACACTTCCAAAGCTGTGTTTTACTCAGCAGCCACAACTCAGCTGAAATGAGATTTAACTAGGCTCTTTTTCTGACTTGGAGTTGGGGGATGGGGTTTGACAGAGGGGGGGGCAACACGGGGTCACACAGGAGGAGAACCAGGAGGGGGGGGTCGCCTTTCTTTCTCTCCGGGCTCTTAGAAAGAAAGGAAGGAAGCCAGAGCAAGGGAGAGCAGAGAAGCCCAAACCAACTGAGGAGAGATGGATGGTGGGGGAGGGACTGGAGCAAGAGCGCTGCTTATTGGTAGGCTGTGGATCTCTCGCTGGATGGATTGACTTAACACGGGTCGAATTACACCATTTGCCGTGCATTAGTTTGTTTTTCTCTCAGCCAGGAGAAGTTGACTCATACGACGCGCACAATCATTTTTTCTTGGATTACAGCAACACAAAAGGATATAAAATAACCTATTCAGATGAGGTGAGTTCCTTGCAGCTACGTGGATATACTTTGTTGCGCCGCGATACGCAGTGAAAGTCGGGGGGAAAACTAGAGAGGAGAAGTCTTTGCTGGGATACAAAATATTTCTTCAGACCACATCGCTATGCTGCTCTGCAAAACTGATGGTTGTAGCACAGAAATAGTTCAGGTCCGGACTATTTTTACTAATGCTCCAATCTAGTAAACTATTCATTCATTGCTTTTACGACCGGTAACAGTTCTCTGTCCTGCTCGGAAGCGTCTTTGCAGCGCTCATAAAGCGGTGTAACAGAGGGCAAACCAAATCTAAACTGTTTACTCACCTCTTTCTTTGTGAGACACTTCACCCTCCCATTGAAGCTGTCAGAAATCTGTATTGTCAACTGGGCATTTGGATGTATGAAACGGACGAATTCAAAGTTATATGAGCATTATCTATTAAGATAAACTAAAACAGGAAATTGTTTGTGTAAATCTAGTTTTTTTTCTCCTTTCTGGTGAATATGTGCTATGCTTTATCATGCTCTCCGTGAGTCAGCAAGCACGCCCTCTATTATTTTAAATCAGCATTAAATCGATGATTGCACATGAAGCCAGAGCGCGGCGTAAGGATAACGCGTCGTTAATGTTTGTGTCTTTTCCCTCTGGTTTCCAAAGTTAATAGTAGTGGAAGGGGCTGGTGTATTTGCTGTATGAGGGAGGGGGTGTGTGGTCGTGGCAGAGCTTTGAAGATCAGTGATCAGAGCGCAGGGGCCCGGGGACGGAGACAGAGCAGGCGGTCAAACGCTCATATGAGGCGAGCGCAGCTGAAATCTGTGCGCAACTGGATGAAAGAGAGAAATGGGGTCCGAATGGAGCTCAAAAGAACAGGAATATTACACGCTGTGTGTTTTCTCTTAAATGGATTACCAAAGGAATATGACATTCAGTCGGACTGTCCTATTCATGAGTAAATTCGGATACTCAAGGTAGGTGTTCTCGATGATTTGTAATTATTGACAAAGTGTTTTTTAAATATTTTTTATTACGATGGACCTTGGCTTTAATAAGGTACATATCACTACTTGCCTATATTCTGTCCGGAGAGCTACTTGGAAATCAAGTACGTAGATTCAAAGTAAAATAAACCCTATTTTAAAACAGAGATGTACGCATAGATTATGACTGACCGACAGTACAACCAGAGCCACGCCAGCTAGTGTTGGTTTTTAACAGACCTTTCATGTAGAGTAGTGTCCTTATTTTCCTAGTTTCCGTCACAATAGCTTATATATTCAATTGTGTATTGTTCGGAGTTGTGTTAAATGGTTCAATGAATGAATTAAAGTATTGTCTGACATTTCGGCTTAACGAAAATCCACTTGAAATAGAGATAACCTGCCCGTGATCGCACGGAACATGCTGGCAAACACAGTAGCCTATTAAACAATACAAGGCGAGCAGGACAGGCAGTTTGACTTGGAAGGTTGTTGACTGCTCACTGGTTGGTGTCTTTAATCGATTTAATGTATTCCCACTTTCATTATGGGTTTCTTATATTTGGATAATAAATTGGTGAAGCGCTCGTAACGTTTTTTGTATTATTTATTTCTTTAAAAATAATTGGAGGCAGAGCAGCATGAGAGCCCAGCCCTGTGGATGCTTAGGGGCTGTGGAGGCAGTTAAACGCAGCCCCATCACTGTTGTCACTCCACCGCTGTCCCCCGCGTCTTTGTTGTCTTTTGTATGAGTCCTACATGTGGGCTAAAGGGGTCTGAAAAGATTTACCACGGATAAAACTTGAATGCCTTTACGCCCCAGTCCGCACAATGCAAGCATTAGAGTCCGGGCTGCTGCATGGATTGTTTGCGAAAAGGAGGAGCGGAAGATCCCCACGCAAAACTTGAAAAATTACCAGCAAATGAAATAATAATAAAGAAAGAGAGGAAACCAGAATAGTAAGTTGTTTCATAAAGAGGTATGTATGTATGTATGTATGTATGTATGTATGTATGTATGTATGTATGTATGTATGTATGTATGTGTGAGAAGGTTAGAGTAGTTTTAGGAAATGTAAGAATATTCTTAAATATTCTTATTTAAGAATATTTGGCCAAACGAAGTAAATGAGCAAAGGGGATGAAGCAAATAAGCAACCAAAGGGCTTATTCTATTTCATATTATATATACCTCTATAAGGCTAACATGGTGTGCTAAATTACATTTTAAAAAGGACAAAAGTGCACACTTATGCCTACGGTCATAATTCTATTGGTGCTACTCTCTCAAACCAGTCCAGTCCCTTCACAGAAATATAGAGCAGCAAAACTTATTTGTTTAAAACATAAACCAGATGTGTACATTTCCTAAAAATGTTGGAGTGTCTGAACCCTGTCACCGCAATTGGAGAACCCCAGCTTAGTTACTGAAGCTACAAACTTGATATTGGCAGGAGCACCCCACTCCGACCAGGTCAAACATCAGAACCAGCCGTGGGTTTGCTGACAGCACAGCTGGCTGATGCGTCTCACTTCGCCTCACTGGCCGCAGGGTCAGAACTCAGCGACCAGAACGATCGCCGTTAACCTCCACTACAGCCATCCGTGACCCCGGAACAACCACCATTAAACCACACAGCCTTATGGTTGCCCTAAACTGCTGCTTGGAAGTCAGTTTGTTCAATGCTAAATTGGTTGAGTAATAAAAGTTTGACCCTCTGTGCAGCATTTGGAGTCAAAATGTTTGTATAGTTGGCTCTGTTCCCCCAGAACCCCCTTTTAGGAGCCTCTAGAACAGCTCTCCTGAACGTAGGTCCACTGACCGGGGGAGGGGCTCTTTTGTGTTGACCCCTTTGTTACTTGGTCACACCTGCAGCTCAGCTCCTTTGTGCTCTACTATAGCAGAACTACTGCTGAGAACAGCCTTTCTCCTGTTTCACTCCTCCTCTCGCCAAGGTAGAGAAGAAAGGGAGGGAAGCACGGTTTAGGGTGGCACAGTCCTCTTTCTGCCAAATCTCTGAAGCAACAAGTCCTACCAAGCCCCTTAGAAGTGATGCTTAGGTAAACAGCATGCGATTAGGAGTAGTGGTTATTACTGTAATGGGAAAAGGAGTGGTAATCATTTCTGTGCCTAGGTGGCTGCTCTAATCAGCTATCTGACTCACTTTTTTCTGTGGCTGCATCTTGATTACTTGCTCAGAGTTACAGTTGAGAGTTGAGACAACCCTGTTACAGGATGTATCCAGGTTTGGACAGACAGTCAAGCATGATTACACACACATTTAGACTTACATACGCCAAGTGTGAGGAGCGGAATTCCTGAAACTGAACTCCTGGGCTGATCCGATTCCCTGTGCTGTTTGGTTTATAGCTCAGAGTGGTGCAAGATGACAATTCAAGAAGCCTCAAGCAGCAGCAGCCATTGTTTTGCTGGGATTACATCCACCCATTACTCTCACACACAATATAGGAAATCTTACGCACCACTGTTGTTTGTCAAACTTTTATTAACCCCAATTGCTCCCAATAGGACTTCCCTGCGAAAAAAAAAAAACCATCCAGTGTTGCAGTGGAGCAGAGGTTATGGCTGACATATGCCAGTGAAAGCACAGCTAAGAGGAGAATATGTGTTAATCTGTCATTTAAAGCTTGGAACCCTAAATCTTCAGCTGTAACCAGAATTGGGCTACAGACCCCTACACACACCATAAACAGAAATAGCAATCCACCAGACCCCCCTCCTCTCTCCCCTCCTGGTGTTTAACACTATGAGCCTGAGCCAACAACATCAGCAGAGAAAGTGCGTGGTTGTAGGACATTGAAAAGCCTGTAATAACAGAGGTAGAGTGAAGCAAGGCTAAATGGCAGCGAGTTGCGTGACAAGCCCAGCGTCTCTAGGCTTGTTGAGACCTATATGTGCGTGCACGCACATACACACCCACACCCACACACACTGGAGGGCAGGAACCAGAGAGCGCAAAGGAATAGTCAATAGAATGCACGCTGGGCTCACAAGAGATTGAGAAGTAATTTTAGATCGCTGACCTCTGAATGTCTTCTGTTTCTGTTTTACATTAAAGTTTCTGAGGAAAGCCGTTGCCTCTGCAGCATGGCTATTACCATGCAAGGACTCATGGGAGATCGGAGCTGAGCCTCTGCCTCTGGCTGGAGTGTTTTTCTCCTAAATTGTTTAGTGGGGGGAAATAGCAGGAAAAAAGTGCCATGTATGTGCGTGCTTACAATTAGCTCATATAGAGCAGGACTATAAATTCTGATAACCAAGGATATGATTTACATGTGAACACATCCAAGTTTGGGTTAGAAGCACAGCCTGCAGCATATTATAGCACTATTGAATTGAAATGTGGATCTTTGTTTATTTACCATTCATTGCTCCTCTTTTTTTCTCTTTATTGTTGTGTGTTTTCTGGCTATTTCAGGCACAGGTTGCTCCTAGAAACTCAGCAATTTATTGCTTGGGTTTTAATATAGCACCTATAGCTGCAATGCTTTTAAGGAACACCACTGCCTCTCTTTGCAGAGCAGCATCATCGCTTCTCATTTACATTAAGTTGCTGACAGTTGTTCTTTTGTATGGATTGTGGAGCCTGTGTGCATAGATCTGTGGATCGTTTCTGTCCAGAGATTCACTTGTATCTAAATTAGGGTATAGTGACTGCTCCAGCATCATTGATGTTTGTAGTTATAGGAAGAGAAAACAATGTTTTGCCCTCCTCACAGTCTGTTTTGTCAAAACATCCAACTTGTAATTTAATTATTAAGTCGAATAATTGAGATGAAGCATTGTCTTTGGTGAGGCCTTGCATTACTCAATCATAATGACATTGCTCTTTCAAAGGCCCGAGTATCCCACGGAGAGCTGAATAGCCATGATTACACACTGTTGATGACCAAAACACGCTGACATTACTCTGATTCCATCTCCATTTTAGTAGTGACACTCCATCATACAATAACTGTTCAGACCAAAATGTGATTATTATTAATATTAGTGCCTGGAGAACACACAGTGCGCTTTATATCTACATGTAGGCTTTAAGGCAGTGCAACCAATTTGCATGTTCTGTAATCCACATCCACTGACCAAAGGATGACATGCATATATTGTTGCTGTCAGGTAAACACCCCATGGCACCTAATTTTCTACTTGATGGCCTTGTGTGTTATAGTCCATTTAGTATTTTAAACTTAAGTGTTTGGAAAGATGTAAAACAAACCAAGGCTCTTCAGAAAGTGATCAGATTGTGAATTACAAAGTTCTCACATGGCTACAGTGATATGGTGAAGCTCATAGATTGTCTTTGCTGGCTGCTGATATGCCATGCTTCCTGTGTGGATCAATCAAAGCTCTAATGGCCTGGCAGACAGGGCTCACAGACAGCACTAGAGCAGGTGTGCTTCAGGGCTAATTGAAAAATGAGTCAATACTGTGTGTGTGTGTGTGTGTGTGTGTGTGTGTCAGTGTCAGTCTTTGCATTTCACCATTTGAAAGAGTGATTATGTATGTGCAACTGCATGAGTGTGTGTGTGCATGTGTGTGCATGAATCCCAGTGTGCTCCCAGCTAATCCATCCCTCTGCCTGTGTGACGTCTCCGGGTAAATTGTTTATATCCGTTAAGGCTTTGCCTGCATGAATAATTTGTTTTCCTTATAAATATTTGAATGTACACCAATCATTAATATGCACAGACACAGTCTGTCTCTAAAGTACTCCTCCATGCACTAACATAAACACTAAACCCCTGCCACTCCCACAATAAGTTATCACCAAAGTAGTTGCTGGTGTATCATGCAATCAGATGCTGTACAAACTACTATACACAAAAATTACTATTATGTCAAAACAACTGCACGACAAGATCATCAAAACAGAGATGAGTGAATCACTGCGTTGCAATAAAGCACACCGGCCCTAAGGAAAGGCTGGAGCAATAACAGTCAACAGAGTACTAAGTCAGTGTAGGTCAGAGTAGAGACTACACTAGTGATGGCGATGAAGTTGCAATGTGCTGATTTGTGTTGAGCCTGGCCCAGGACAAACCAATCAGAGCACAGCAGTACAGAGACAGCAGGCCTGCCACGTTTCTAACAGAGAGGACTTCCGCTGCATCCAACACACAACGAGACACCCCGCCGGTCAGTTGGCTGACCTTCCCTTAGATAACAGATGTAGGGAGAGATAGAGGGGAAACGCCAAGCACTGCCACTGAGAGCTCAGTCATCAATAAGCCAGAGAGGGCATTATGTGTGCCGTATGCTTGTATTTTACTAACATACTGGGTATTGACAAGAACCCCCCCACCCCCCCACCCCATAGGACTACAGTTTGCAGCAGTGGGTTACATTTAATGTATTACATGTCAAGCAACAAAACCATGTCTTTTGTGTATGTTTCCAGGTAACATCTCCACTAGTGTGAAACAGGAAGTGTCGTCTGTGAGCAGCCATGGGCCAGAGAGCTGCGCTTCTGCTCAGTGAGCTGCTTCTGCTGCTGCTGACAGTCTCACAGACTCTCCTCGCAGTCAGCTTCCCAGAGGACACCGTACCCCTCGATGTCGTTGACGCACACTGTGAGTACACGCTCGCAAATTAACTCAGCAGAGACGGAAGTGTGGGGTGGAGATTACAATTACTGCAACGTCACTGAAAAACTCAACAAATATCCTTAATATATACTTTTTGCACGCTCCAGTCACACGTGGAATAAAGACTAATACCAACAGCCACTGTTTTCTAGGCGTGTCAGCAGTTCAGATGCTAGCATATCATATCCATAGTGATAAAATCAATCTGCTATATGGTCAGTTGTAGCATTAAGTGGATTTCATTTTCATCTCTGTGATGTACTGGAAGAACAGAGAGATGTGCTGACATAGGCAGCCATTATCTAACAAACAAACACAACACAATGGCACAGATAAAATTATACAGAATATACAGTAGGCATTTGTATACCTTAATTGCAGGAGGATTTGTATAAAGCACATGCACAGCATATGTATTTTGAATCAGTACAGTGCAGAGTTAAATGTAGCAAGAGGTGAGTGTGGTTTATCCGTGCAAGAGCTTCTACGATGAGTTCCCCACTAACAGTGTGTGTGTGTGTGTGATTTCTTTACAGTTTCACGGAGGTACCCTGTGTTCAGAGGCCGGCCCTCTGGCAACGAGTCACAGCATCGCCTTGACTTTCAGCTGATGACCAAGATACAGGACACACTGTTCATCGCTGGCAGGTAATATCAACACACACACACTATCTCTCTCTTCTTCTCTTTCACACATCCCCCACACCAATATACTCAGTCACTTCTTGGCAGGTAAACAGTGTTGGGGGGGGGTGGGCTCTTAGTATTATTGGATCTGTGGCTTTCAGGCCTGCATCTGATGTATATGGCCAGAATTGATCCAAGAAAGACGTCTATCATGCGGCCTGACGCTCTGTCAGGGATTTCTTGGCATCTTTACATGTCTTTTTGGTATTTATGGGCACTGGGATTAATCTGACCGCCAGCACAAATATTGTAGCAGGAAATCACCTCGACATCTACAGTATAAAACTCCCACCCCTGGAGTCCCTGTAATCACCACCACATGTATCACTGTTGACTGGTGTATCCTCCTATTGCCTGTTTGGGATATTCACATTTTTACTAAAAGTTAAGCAAAATGTTGGCCTCTGTGGGTTGATAAAATGTTATCCCCATTAGGTTTATTACTTCTTTTTTTTTACACAACAGCCGTATAATCAAAAAAATAAGTGGTTGTCGTGTAAAATGGTATAGCAGAGAGGATGTTCAGGTGTTCATGTAACAGCCAGTTGCACAATAAACAGAATTCACTCTGAATTTATTCTGAAACACCCTGTTTGTTGTTCACATAATACAGAAAGAACTATATTTTTGTATCTTCAGTTGTTACAGGTTTTGACAGAAAACTACCCATGTTTTAAAATTAGAAGATTGGTTTAAACCCATTTCCCTCAGATTTTATATTACCACAAGCCAAAGTTGTGTGTTTCCCGCTGCAAGAAGAGGACAAGTACAAGTGCAGATCAAGAAGAAAGAAAAATGGGAAAACAGTGCAAATGAGCTGCTGATTATGCACCAGAGTCCCGCTGTAATATAATAAAGACAAAATGGCTAAACAACACAGTGGATGTGTTGAAAATTTACATTTTGAATTAAGATCTCGATTCCTTTTTAATCAAAATGTTACCCTTTTAGTAATGTTAAAAAATAAACATTGCTGTGTCACTGAGCTGTGTGTTTTGTTGTTGTCTGTCCGCAGAGATCAGGTGTACCTAGTCAGTCTGAGAGAATCCTACAGGAATGAGATCATTCCTTACCGGGTAAGATTCTCACCACAAGCTGCTCTCTCAATCCACAAACACTAAAAGGGCTCCATAGAAAATACAGAGCCATTCATCACAAACTGGACAGGTTGTAAAATGAGAGAGTGGAAAAGGGAGCGCTGTGTGTGCATGTGCACGAGTGAGTGAGTGTGTGTGCGTGCATGTGCGTATTCAGTGTGCCGTGCATGTGTCTAATGCTCCATGTTGGTTTTTTACAGAAGCTTACATGGCGATCGGGCCAAGCCGACAGGGAGATGTGTGCCGTCAAGGGAAAACACAGAGTATGTATTAAAAACCATTCACCTCGCACCTTTTCTTTTGTATTCCACCAAATGGACAGAGACTTAAACTGTGAGCAGAAAAGCTGGCTGCCCCTAAAACGCCATTCTATTTTGTGTCTTATGTTTTCAGGACGAGTGCCACAACTTCATTAAAGTGCTGGTTCCCAGAAATGATGACCTGGTGTTCATCTGTGGTACCAATGGCTTCAACCCCATGTGCAGATACTACAGGGTCAGTATCCAGTGCCAGGACGTGCCATGGCACTGTTTGCATGCTCAGATGTGTACAAAGGCACACACACACACAAATGATGAACTAGTATTAAATAAATAAATGTCTCAAAGTAATTTGGGTAACATACCCTTTATTTTAATTTCCCTTCAAACACATTTGACTAAACTCATTTGACTGATTCATATGCATGCTAATGTTTCTATCTGTGTTTATTTTCACTGTGTCCCTTGACAACACTCCTTTAATGTGTGGGTGATTGTTGTTTTCCCTATAGCTGGATAACCTAGAGTTTGACGGGGAGGAGATCAATGGACTGGCACGATGCCCATTTGACTCCAAGCAAACCAACGTTGCCCTTTTTGCTGGTACGGGTCAAACACACACACACCCACACACGTAGTTAGTGTTGCTGAAGAAGAACTAATGTGTTCCTACTTATGCTCTCATTATCACCTCTGTGTCTTTGCCACAGAAAAACTGTGCCTACAGCGATAACAACTCAGCCAATTAAGCCTTATAAATCAAGAGAAACAACAAAGAATTGAAAAGCAGTGTATCCCAGTTTTCGGTGACTGTACTCCTTGTTTTGTTTTTTAGAAGGGAAGTTGTATTCTGCAACTGTAGCTGACTTCCAAGCCAGTGATTCTGTCATCTATCGCAGTATGGGTGATGGATCGGCCTTGAGGACCATCAAATATGACTCCAAATGGCTGAAAGGTAAGCGAATGCCACTTTATCACTCTCAATCTTTATTTCTCTCTCCCCGCGCTTTCCTGGAGATGTACATGTCTACCTGCTAGCTAGCTAAATGCCCATGGTGCCTTTGCATGGTGTATGTACGTACGTGGCTGTCAGAGCAGTTTTTGGAGTGATAGAGAGCTCTCCTTCCTCGCCGAGCTCCATGGGGATATGGCCTGTTCTCTCCCAGGCAATCTAGGTCACCCCCAGTCATACACAGCCTTGTACAAATCCCTGAAATATTCAACATGCACAGTGGTGGTGACGGTGCAGAAATACACTTTAACTCTCTGCCTCTGTCTCTCCCTCAGAACCTCATTTCCTGCACGCAGCAGAGTATGGGAATTATGTGTACTTTTTCTACCGAGAGATTGCAATGGAGCACAGCAATCTGGGCAAGGTAAGACAGTGAACCTGCCGTTTATAATGCATTACATATTCCACACAGATACAGTTTACAGGCATTTATTCAAAAAAAGGCTTACACCTCCCTCAGTGCATGTGTTTCTGCCACAAATGGCCCCAGTGGTAATGGGGCCCATTCAGGCAATGACACTACATCGCATTAGAATACATGAGAAATTTCAACAGCCAGTGTTTGCTGGGAATGTTCTACTAATGTAAAACCATTACACAGTGAAAGGATTTGTCTCCCAGAGATTGCGCGCTCTGTGTCTGCCTCTCCCCATGACACACACACACACACACACACACACACACACACACATGCAGAGAGCATTAGGATGTTCTATGTTTGGAGCCAACTCCAGATTTGACCATGCCTTATCCTGAGCTGGTCTGGCCGAGCCACAGAAGCCAGCGTCCTCCCATCAGCCACCACCCAATAAATATTTCAACCCTACTAATGCTTGGGTGACACCTGGCCTCTGATGGGGGTTTGCACTGATAAATTATTAAAACTGTCAAAGCCAACTGCTTCACACCCTTTATTTATACTCAAAGTCTTGGTAATATTCATAATCAAAACACATTTACATGGTGCTGCACTTGGCCAGTCAAGGCCATTGGATGTGTTTTTTTTTTTATGTTTCCTCCAGTCAGGGTTAACAATCCCCACACACAAAGTTAAAGATGAGAGCGTGTGTTTGTGAAGTCATCTGTGCTGAGTTGCTACAGGATGGAGAGATGCATTATTCAGCATGCTGAAGTGTTTTTAGTGACGTTCACTCAGCTGCTTTTCTCTTCCAAATGCCTGTCCTCTCTTAAACCCCTGCTCCTCGCAGGTTGTATATTCTCGTGTGGCTCGGATCTGTAAGAATGATGTCGGTGGGTCACAGCGGGTGCTGGAGAAGCACTGGACATCTTTTGTGAAGGCGAGGCTGAATTGCTCCGTGCCAGGAGAGTCCTTCTTCTACTTCGATGTGCTTCAGTCCATCACTGACATCATCAACATTAATGGAGTTCCCTCGGTGGTGGGTGTGTTCACCACGCAGATGAACAGGTGAGTCATGGCCGCCATTAGTTGTTGAATTAACCAACACAGAGGACATAAATTAGAAATGTAGAAGTCAAACATGGATGTTACATTGATTTATTTCTTCCTCCACAGTATCCCAGGTTCAGCAGTGTGTGCCTTCTCCATGGCCGACATAGAAAAAGTATTCTGGGGCCGATTCAAAGAGCAGAAGACTCCTGACTCTGTGTGGACTCCATTTCCAGAGGAGAAGCTTCCCAAACCTCGGTAAGGATTGAACTCTTCTCCCCCTCATTCATGTTCCAAATTCAAAATCTTCCAAAGCATACAGAGCCAAAAAGACAAAAGGAAAAACAATGTAAAAAAAAAAACCAAAAAGTATCACTGAGATGGCTTTTCTTTGAGCAGGTCGCACTTGACTCAGCAGCTGTTTACCACCTGTCATTGTCTCCCCTTTTCTTAACCCTTCTTTGTCCAGGTTAAAGCCAATGAAATCAAATCTTTTTCACTAGTATGGGACTGAGTTATTAGCTTGGACCCAGCACACACATTCACCATCTGCTGATGATTAAATAATTAATTTGGCATAATTAAACGCGTTGCATATTTAAACTGTTTACAATCAGCACGTATATTTGAAGCTCTGCCCTGTGTCCAAAACACAAAGTCCACAAAGCACCTCATTACCCCTGTAAATCATTGATGGAGGATAACCATGCATATGTATATTTTATGTTTCCAGCTGAGCCTTTTTACGGTCCTAATAAGCACCTGCTCCTCTCCCCCACCCTCTATCTATTTCAATACAAGCTATTATTACTCCCTGGTGTGTGATCATATAGGCTGATCTTTGACCTTTTGCCCTCTGTGTATGTGCACCCTCCATCCTAGACCCGGGTGCTGTGCAGGTCATGGTCCAGCTGCGTCCTTAAAGAGCTCCATCGAGTTCCCGGACGATACCCTGCAGTTCATCAAGTCCCACCCCCTCATGGACACAGCTGTGCCTTCTATTGGGGATGAGCCTTGGTTCACCAAGACCCGCGTCAGGTAAACGCAGAAGCGTATTAGGGATGGGTATGAGCCATTGGAATACCATAGTTTTTAAAACAAACTCATTTTTATGCTTAAACAAAAATGCTAAACGTCTCTCATTGCATCAGTGTTTAATGCTGCCTTATCACAAACAGCTGTCAAAGAACTTAAGAAATTAAGTTTTAAGAGTAAGTAAACAAAACTGAAGAATCTTGACCAAGCATTTGATACTCAATGCTACCGACACCTACGGTTCAGTAATGGAAGTTTAATAGTGGAGATAAACAGTCACAGGATGATGATATAACAATGCACACAGCAATGGGAAAAAAAGGAAAGAAAACCTGTAGTGTGACTTTGAGTAACTCAAGACCCAAAGTGATGTTTGTATTCAAAGGGGCCTCTCCTATTTTGAATGAGATAACTCCTACTGTGAGTAACACATGCTTCTCTCCTGTGTGTGAAGGTACAGACTGACAGCGCTGGCTGTGGACAATGAAGCTGGACCTCACAAGAACTACACAGTGGTGTTCATCGGGGCTGAGTCAGGGGTTGTCCTCAAGGTTTTAGCCAAGACCTCCTCTGTGTCCCTGAATGACAGCCTGCTTCTGGAAGAGATAGACGTCTTCAACAGGGCCAAGTAAGGACACATGCAGTTTTCACCCCCTCTGCTTCTGTTGTCTGTTTCTCTTCCCCTTCTGTTTTCTGGCAGAGGAGTCAGCAACTCTTAAAGTGAAGCTTCCTTGCACAGATGGCAGTCTCAGTCTGCCGTCTGTGCATACCCTGAACATGCCTAATATATATTTCCTGTGCTTATTTGCGGCCATGAACCCATACGCTTCTGCCTGTCAGAGGTTAAAATCTTTTTAAACTGTGCAAAAAAGCTTTATGTGACATCTCCACCTAACAAGTGATTAAATCTACTGAGACTGAAACAGTTACAAACAGTTACACTTATCTGATGAACCTCTGATCGGGTTTCTTGTTTCCCTTCCCAGGTGCCTGTCTAACCACGAGGATGACAAGCGTGTCCTCTCGCTGCACGTGGACAAAGACGCCCACAGCCTGTATGTCGCCTTTTCAAGCTGTGTCATCCGTATTCCCCTGAGTCGCTGCGAAAGGCATTCTTCCTGCCACAAGTAAGTGACGCATGTAGTGGGTTAAAATGTGCTTTGTGCGGTCGGTCATAGGTTTGTGACTTTTTTTTTTTTTTCAGAAAATGTCATAAAGGGAACGATAACAGCTTCACTTTATGGCTTTTGGTTAATGTTCAGTCAGACACAAATTATTATAGTGCACTTCCCACAATGATTAAAAAGTGTCCTGATGGTGTGGTGTGTGTGTTCGTATGACTCTAGGTCCTGCATTGCATCAAGGGATCCTTACTGTGGCTGGAAGCCTCAAGGGGCCTGTGACAGGATACTGCCTGGTGTTTTGTGAGTTCAAGCCTAATCTGCAATATAATATAGCTGCAAATGAGACAACAAGATTTTTTTTGCAACTGTTTGATTATTCTCTGTCCTCCACTTTGCTCTCTTTTCAGGACTGGATATGAGCAGGACATTGAATTTGGAAACACTGCCCATCTGGGAGACTGTCACGGTACGAATCTCATCTCCATGCCATGCCATCTATCTTGAGACACATACAAGCACACAGATGCACATACACTAACTCACACATGCGCAACGTACACGTACGCAATTGAAACACAAACCCATCTCCACACACACCATGAGCCTGCACACTCACACCAGTAACCACTCCAGTAACTTGCCCCTACATAAGTCTATGTGCAGTATTAACACACACATCTGCATACAGTACATGGTCACCTGTAACTTATGCCACCTGTGAGGCAGAAACATGGACATGTACAATTTAGGGCCATGTTCAGCTGGTGCAAATGGTAGAGGTCTCAAGATATCTGATAGCCAGAAAATCGGCCTTTACTGATTTTACTTTACTTACTTACGTCTATCCCTTCATTTGTACCAACTAAACATGTCCCAGGCTGAACCTCAGTATTGATCAGAACCAGAGGGCCTGCGAAAAAGACACTTCTAGCGAGTGCTTTATATATTTATTATTAAACCAACTAAACTGCACTCATAGGGATTTTAGTTTTTAGTTCTTACTTCTGAATTCCGTTATACTGATTTCTTGTCCTTTTGAATTCTTTTAGCGTTTTTGGGCACTACATCAGCGCCAGATTACAAATCATTTGGCGACCCTACCTCTGGTTAGTTTGATCTTTTACTCAAATGGTTTCTTTCCTTGAGTTCAGCATCTCCAACCCTGTCTTTCCGCCACTGCTACCATTCATCTTTTCTTACCAAACACCTCCTGAATGCTAAGGTCACCTGCTTCATTTTCATTGTCACAAACAACAAATTCACCAGACAACATCGGTGCTCTATCTCAGCACAGATTTGCGTCCTCCTTTTCACTCATCACTTCCTGTTCTGATCCCTCCTCCGTTTTGCATGCCTGCCCACCATCCCTTGGCATCCTTACTGTTGTGTACCAACTCCTCTTTAAACCTCAATATCCTCTCTTCTTTCTCCTTCCAATTTGTCTAAACAAAAAACAATTATGTACTTTCATTGGTCTGTGAATGTGAAAACAGAAAATTTTTTAAAGGTTAACTGTGATATGGTTTATTCACAATTTCTTAAGCCACTAACCTTAAAAATGACCCATTGCTCATGACTATTAACTGGGATGATAACAGTATGCTTTACCCACACCTGCACAGTTTGTTAACAATTTGTTTGTCACCACAGACATGGAGTTTTCATCAGCGCCAGTCACTGTCCACCCCAGTGGGCCCATACACCCCCCAGTACTCATACCCACTCAGAGCCCAAGCTCTGGGTCTGATCCAGAGCTCTACGGCTCAGGCTTTGTGCTGCAGGATGACCCAGCCACCTCCCATTCTTTAGACTCTATCCCAGGGGGCCAAGAGGGTAAGGCCCACAGGGATGCAGCCAGCATGCTGCATTGAGTCTGATCTGATAGCTGCCAACAACTCTCACTAAGCCACACAAATGTGAATCCACACATAGGCTCACATATTCAAACACACACGTGCACACACTGGCAGCTATTTAGGGTTTCCATTAGGTAACATGGCAGATTTTTATTTAGTCTCTTTCTTTTTTAAATAGACATTTTCATACATCATTTATGTTGCAATACATATATTATTTTCATGTTACCATTGTTATCTTTTCTTTAAATTGTAATTTTATTATGTTCTTTCTTTCTTTCTTTCTTTCTTTTTAATTATTTTACCCCAAGTTTTCTAATCATTAAACTTAAACCTTTTTTTAATCTTTTGTTTGGATTTAGTTTCTGTCTCTGCCGATATAGACTTTTTAACTTAGCTCTAGTAACAGTTTACCCTGGCTGGTAGATCATTGACTGGGCCTCCTCTGCCACATCACTATTGTGTCCGCATGTTGGATGACTAACTCTTTCAATGTCTGTGGTTACTAACAAACTTCCAGTAGAGCAGCAGCTATCTCAGCACCTGGAAGGGAAGCACTCCCTCTCTTTCCTCTGACAACTTGTGAAAAGATTGATTTGGCTCTCTATCTCAGATAAGAGTGTACTCCTAACCCTTTAGTACCAGTTAAACGCATGACACAACGTCTCTAGTGGAACGTGGAACAAGGCAACACTTTGAATCTTCCCTTCTGAACTAACATAGCACTGCTTCTTATAGATGGTGAAATGGATGTGGGTACCTAACAGCTTCTGCCAATTTTTACCATATTTCTTCTTCATCTGGGTTTTGATGAATAGGAATGTGTCAATATTTGTGTATTTGTGTGTGAACACAATCATGCATGATTGTGTTCACACACAAATATGCATATATATGCCGTTGAATAGGGAAGGACACTTCACTGAACTGACTCTTTTCTTCTGAGGGTTAACCAATGCCTCAATGTTTTGTAGGTGTGTGGGACATCCAAGCAGGTGACACCAACCAGATGGTTCACATGAACATCCTCATCACCTGTGTGTTCGCTGCTTTTCTCATGGGTGCTCTCCTGGCTGGTCTGATTGTTTTCTGCTACCGAGACTCGTTCCTCCGTAAGCCAAGACATGTCCACAAGGATGCAGAGTCTGCACCATCCTGCTCTGACTCTACTGGAAGCTTTGTCAAGCTCAATGGCCTGTTTGATAGCCCTGTAAAGGTACGGCCACAAAACCAGCTCCAATGCTACATCAAAATCTTTTGTGGAGAGGGTTAATTGAACAAGATGTGAAACTGTGTCTAACCTCTTTTGATATTATTGTCACATTCTTAGGAGTACCAAACCAACATTGATTCTCCCAAGCTGTACACCAATCTGCTGAGCAACAGCAAAGACCTGAATACACCCAACGGTGACACCAAGACCATGATCCTGCGGGACGGCTGTCAGCCCCCTGAGCTGGCTGCCCTGCCTACACCAGAGTCCACCCCTGTACTCCAGCAGAAAGGCCTGCAGCCCATTAAAAACCAGTGGGAGAGGGCTCATGGGAAGGCCAGTGGGCCGCGTAAAGAGTCTAACTCATCAGCCAAGAGTCCTCAGTTCCTTCTTTCTTCTCCTGCTCCTCCCAACACCAACTCCCACCACCCTCACCTTGCCCTGGGTCACTCCCACATCCCTAGTGCAGTTGTCCTGCCCAATGCCACACATGACCACCCTAACCATGATAATGGAGATGATACACTACCACATTCATCTGAAAAGAAGACAGATTCTAAGGTAATTAAGAAAGACCAAAAGAAGTCTGTGGATGCCAGAAATACCCTAAATGACCTTTTAAAACATCTCAATGACTCTGTGGCCAACCCCAAGGCCATTCTTCAAGAGGGATCAGGGCCCCGCCCAAGGCAACAGCTTACACTGGAGCCCATGGAGGAACTGACTGAACTACCCCCCCGGGTGCCCAGCCGTGAGGCTTCACTGTACTCTCCCTCCTCCTCCCTGCCAAGGCACAGCCCCACCAAGAGGGTTGATGTGCCCATGCCCAGCACTCCCACAACGCCAACGGGCAGCCTGAGCATGGGGGGCACCCTGGAGAGGCAAAGGGGGGCGTATCAACTCCACCGGAGTGCCTCTCACAGGCACTCCTTATCCACCTCACCAAATGGGGTAACCATGGGGGTGTCTGTGTCTCGCCAACACAGTATGAACAGAGGGGGTTACATGTCCCCAACACCCCCCTCCAGACTTGACTCCCATGGCGGAGTGATGGGGGCAGGAATGCACTCAGCCCACCCATCCTCTGTATCCCGACAGAGCAGCTACAGTGGGCATTGCTCACTCCCTCGCACGGGGCTTAAACGGACCCCATCGCTAAAGCCAGATGTGCCCCCTAAACCCAATGGGTTTCCACCACAGACTCCACAGATGCGAGTGGTCAATAAGTACAGTTATTAAAAGAGCATGGACACTTCTGAGCGAACTTCTTGGCCTTGACTGTAGAGCTTTGAGCCCCGAGAGCATGGTGGGGGGGGGGCTACGGATGGGGTAGGGCCTAGTGTGTTTGTGTATTGACTTGAGGTGTGTTCCCCTTTTAAATTATATGCACATTCACTCACACTAAAAAGGGAAAATCACACATGTGGCCAAAGATACTCCTTGGGGCTTTTTTGCTCCTTACATCTCCATCTCCCTCCCTTGTCATGGTAGCCACAGGATATGAACAGTGGACAGTGGTGAATCTGCTGCTCCCCATTATATCTGGGCTTGGGTGTCGCCTGTTTCCATATTAGGTACTAGCTGGGGTTGCTACGGCGTTTGTGCGTATGGTACCAGGTTAAAAACAGTGGAATACTTGAAGAATGGGTCTCATTTGTCATTGCCCTTGAGCACTGTCTTCCCACTAATGTGAACTGCACAAAGAGGAGAGGTTGGACATGTCTTTGTGAGTAGGATGGCTGGGAGCAGAGGAGAGGAAGCTTAAAAATCATGGTGTGCGTGTTGCTTAAGAGACATGACAGCGAACAAGCTGAATCAAGCAGCAAGTGACCAGAAAAAAAGTGTGCAAATGAATGTGTGGGTGTGTGTGTGTTTGTTTGAAAAGAAAGCAGGTTTGTGTAAAGGCAGTACACATATTAGGCCTTCACACTTGATTATCAAGAGTGGCGCCACATGCCAGAGGATGCACCCTAAGACCTGTCTAAGGCCCAAGCCACTGTCTCTCATTTTAACAATATTATCTCTTCTTTGGTCTTGTTTGAACCCATCTGAACCAAGCCTAAACTAATTTTTTTGTTACTCTGTAGTGTTTCTAGTTAATTTGGCTGAGGTGAAGTTGGTCATGATGGGTGTATACTGGGACAGGGACTCTGTAACTCACTTGGAAATGTTTTGCTGCTATTGGTTTTAGACATAGGTGTTTGTCTGATTTATTTTCTCTATCAGACTGAGATACCCCTTTGATATGGGTGTACACATCTGCGTGTGTGTGTGTGTGTGTATGTGTTATATCACAGAGCCCAAGAAATACAGTTTTCAGCAACCAAATGCACTGTTAAAACTGATACATGGGAAAAAATTGCTTCTCCACAGGACTGAAACCTCTAATCTCCACTGCCCCTTTCGTAGGAATTATACTGGTGGTTCAAAATACTTCTTTCTTTATGTAGCAATGGTATTAAGAAAAAAAACATACATTTCTCATCTCGTTCTCTACATGAATTTTGAACAAAATGATTTGCCTTTATGTTTTACTGTGTTATTTAAAGAATTTACCATATGAAACTAAAGCAACACCAATGGTTTAGCCCATGTATATGAATTCAACATTTCAGGGCACTTTTGTTCTTTTAAACTTGTGTGTCCCCTAATAGAAGAACACTAGAAGTTTTCTCCTACATTAATCCTATTAAAGGTATATTAAACTGACCCTAGAACAATACATGGATGTAACACCTCTGTCATCTGCCGTGCTGGTTCTGTAGCCCTTGTTCCCTGCGCAGCTTCCCTGTGAGTGGCCAGTGTACAATCAACACAACATTTACCAATGTGTCCAAATGAGTCATGCTGGGAATGACAAGATCTTGTAAATACTTAAATACTATAAATAAGGAGTATAAATATTTTTAGGCAAGTGAACCTGAATCTGTGCATTGTGTGCCTTATTCACAAAATCAACTACTACAGTATATAATATTGGCAATGTCAATTGGTCCTCTCTATGTTATTGTCAAATTCTATATAAACAATTTTTATATGAGCAATTTGAAAATCAGCAGGATATGTTGGAAAATCACAACCTAATCCAAACCTAAGTAACGTGGAAAACACATTGACCGGCAAACATTCCACTTGTGAATGCTGGTTGTACAAAAGGAAAACAACATTTATTTGGGGTATAAATCAATTTTTCTCCTTTGCTGCCAGTGTTGAAAAGAATGGTGTTAATCCACCACATCGAGGTGCCATGCAGTGAATGTATTTTCTTGACAGTGAGATGTAGGGTGGTTAGACTTTGTACTGTGGAGCATTCAGCTAAACGCAGCACATCCTGCTCACAGCCAATGTATTAAAGTGTTCAAGTGAACACTGTCTGTTGGCATGGGCAGTGGCCATGCAGAATCTGTAATTCCCCTGGATTACAGTGACAACAATTGATTCCATTAGCCAGTGGGGACGACAGAGGGATCATTTCTCTTAGAAATGGTTACATTATTAAGACGACATCTGCAATCCTATCAGAGTGTCCGTTGCCTATTTAGCCCAAAGCCACATTTTGTTTACAAGTGATGATTGTATGTAAAGACTTTCTGCCTGTCATCTAACCAGTGTTTGGGCTCTCTTTTCTACTCGACACATGCACACGGACATCACAAACAATACACTCAACATACACTGCTCAACTGCCTTGTACATTGCAATATGAACTGGGTGTTTCTGTTGCAATCTAGATTTGAAGCCTTTATATTTCAGTCTGAGCTCAGTGTATGTGCAGGTGAACCGGATTTTGTCATGTCATTTTGATTTAAATACTGTGCAACATGGCGATGCAAGGCCAGCTGTATATATGATCTCCAGAGTATTTGAGCGTGTAGATATGTTGTAAAGTTGTACTGTGAATGTGTAAATAATGATGGTCTTTGTTTCATGATATTTTTAGTTGATTTTTTTAACACGGCATGTATAGTTGAAATAAAACATTACTGCACAGAAAGAGTGGTTGTTTTATTTAGCCTGGTTGGGTTTCATAAGTCGGCTCCTTATGTTATGTCATGTGTTTCTGGTGTGAGAGAGCATGACGGCAAACTGCAAGGAGTTCAAAATCAGATGCTTAGAGCCTTGTGAATCCAGCCTAAGAGCCATGAGATGTGTCCGTTACATTCAGCATGACTTTGGGGGGTGGGGTAATACTGTATGTGTCCTAGCTGAGCTCTGTGAGCTGACTATGAGACACATTAAGAGTAAGCTTCAAACTATTTTTAGAGCTGGGTTGTTTTGAAGTTTGGGGCCAGCGCAGAGTCAGCCACACCAGATAGCATGTGGGAACATTTCCAAAGTAGCATGTTCCTGTAGACACCAAACATCTGGACTAACTACTGCTTAAGGCATAAGATCTGAGCCACCATTGAGCTGGGGCTGAATGCACATACACAAGCACACTCATTGCACATATAAATGCATGCAACATAAACATCCAATGTATGAATGTCTGTACGCACAGATAGGTCTATGTTAAAATTGTCCGTCAACAACAAAGAATACAGGAGTCTTTGTTTCCACAAATGAAGAAAGGAAAATAATTCTATTGCATGCTGCTGAAGAATAACCTCTCATTCCCCTCTCAAAAAGACAAACATGCAAATACAATCACATGTGCTTCATGTGCTGTAGTACTGAACTTTCAGTAGGAATTCATGGGAAGTTCATACATATACAGAAACATGCAGAAAAATGCATAATCAAATCAAAATAGGATTTAGTGTTAAAACATGACAGCAGGAATGCAGATAAATCAGTCCAAAATCATTATTCAAAATACATGGGATGTCACAGTGGTGTAAAGATGCATACCACTTAACAGCAACGACCTCGGTTTGAATCTGGCCATGGACCTTTGTTGCATGTCATCTCTCCTCCCATCTCTCCTCCCAACATTTCCTGTATGCCTCTTCACTGTTTACAACCAAATAAAGCAATGACATCACAAACAACTTTTGACCATCATATATAATTACCACTCTGTGTGCTAACTTCATATAGCAGCTCAAGTCAATGATGTGGAAATGTTTGAAAGTCGAATATTTGTGCAGGAGGGCTGTGAGAGCGGAGATCCTGTTTTCATCGAAGGGAGGTTGTGCAGCCCTTTGGTTGTCGGGCCGGGAAGCTTAGTGGCTCATCGCTGCCGTCAGAATGTTGACACAAGTGCTCCTTCATTTGCTTTCAGCAGGACCTCCTGAAAACTCACACCTCCTAGCAACCCAGCTCTGTCTTTCTCTCTCTCTCTCTCTCTCTCTCTCTCTCTCTCACACACACACACACTCATACACACACGCACACACGCACACACACACACACACACACACACGCACACACACAAGGGAAACATTCTCCTCTCTGTGTGTTCCAACGGGGGTTGGGGTGTGATTTGGTTGGGAATGGCTAACAACAAAGAGTCGCCTCTTGCTATTCTGATGTACATCCCATCCTCTCAATTTATCAGATGGTCTCTTTGAATTAGTGGAGGCAACTCAAACACAGCTAGTGATTCTGTAGCTGTTTCATTCACTTGTCCATCCGCCTGGCCACGCTTAGTCTCATTACTAGCACGGACTGTTCCCAAACAAAAAGCATGCGTTTGTTGTCATGCAGACGCGTCTGTGTGTGTGTCGGTGCATGTGTTTGTTTATTCCACTTCACAAGGGACAGAGGAAACAGATGCTACAAAAACACATCTCAGTTAAGTGTAAGTGAAACAGCAAGGGCACGCATCTAGATGCAGGAAGATGAAAGTAAATTGCTTAAATTGAAAGTGCAGATTAAAATGTGCTTTGAAACTCGCAAGCAGAAAAGCACACACACACACACACACTAAACACAGTGATCTGGTCCATTTTTCTGCTTTCTGGCTTTCTCTGCAGCATCTCTTTACAAATTTAAGGATGATTAGACTGAAAATCGGCCATCTGTACTCCTTCCTGTCCTCTTTTCTTAAGAGCCCGGAGGTGAAACCAGCAATTACATTTACAGCCTCAGTCATGGAAAGGTGCTTAGAGGGTTCCTTTGTGGACTTTAGCAAGTACATGTGCTCTCTCCGATGCATTAAAATCTGACAGAGTGTCCGGGTAATGCTTCATTTGAAAGTGGAATTAAATGACAGGGAAAAAGCCGAAATTTCTCAGAGTTGGATTGGAAAAAAGTTTTGACGCTTTTGCAGTGCAGCCTCTACAGTCGGGAAAAGCCATCAAAGTCTAATCCATGTGCCAAGCACCCTTACATTGACAGTTGGTTAATGGCACACATTGCTTTGAAAAGTGACTTAAAAAGCAGGCAACCAAAAGCATAAAAGAGAAAGGAATTGTTGAAATCTGAGGAATGGAAGTGCAGACAGGAAGGGACTAGTATTTCCCATGCTTTTATGAGTGGATACAGACATTTGGATTTTGGGTAAACTATAACGAAACAGTTAAATGAGAGAATAAAACAGGGACTTTTTCAAGTTCTCCCTTACTGAATTTCAGCCAAGCTCTATAATCAACTGCATTGACACCACAGACAGAGACGGTGAGAGACATGGCAGGAGGCAGAGAAGTAGGCCGCAGAGATTTTAATTCATTGGTATATTATATAATGGCTGCTAAGATTTCCCGGCTGTGAACGGCTGCTGTGTTCCCAGATAACCTCCAGAAATTACATGACAGCCTCTTTTCATGCCTGCATCTGAACTGCCACCTGTGTCTTATCATGAGACATTATTATTATGGAGGAATATAGAATGGGATACAAGTCCACAAAGGCAGTGCATTATGCAATGAAGTAAAACAAATACTTTTACAAAAAATCGAACATCAACAGTATTACTTATCAGTTGTTGTTTTTCTTTGTTTTCTTGCAGTAGCTCTGTAGCCTCAAGTTAACAAATTGTGGACTATTAGGATAATGCATTTTCTATCAATCTTTCACACCATGCCTGCCAGGGCACGTTTTTATGACATGTAAATAACACATTGATAGTGTAATCAAGCGTTATATTCACTATGAGGGATATCATCACAAGTTTAATGTTTTTTAAGTTTCATAGTTTCAGTAAGCATTCAGAAACATAGTAGATGGCATGGTCTGTAAAATGGTTAGCAGTAATAAATGACATTGTAGTAAACTAAACATGCAAAAAGTGTAACTTCATTCATATAAAAAAGTGTCACTCTGCTGTAATGTAACGAGCTAGATGTAACAAGATAGGGCATCTTGTTACCCTGCGAAGCTCAACATGTTGGCCTATTTATATTTATGAGGATATCCTGGTGACCTGACATTCCAATGTAAGATCTGCCATAAACATTAGCATACTGTTATTAAGCTAGCAAGCAGTGAAATGTTAACATTAGCAATTTGTCCTTATGTTAGTCCACGATTCAGTCACATAGCATTGGCTTTGCCAACCTCAGGGGAGAAAAATCTTGTGCCACATTAATTACTTAATCAATCAACTAAATCATTAATTTCATTATGTCCTGTTGCCCTATTCTAGCAGGCTGGGACAGTGGACATAATATGCAACGATGTTTGTAGTTATTGAACATTACTATAAAAATTTGGCTTAGACTTAAATTGGGTCATGGTAAACATATTATCATTCCTTGCATGCTGCACACATCTGTGACATCAGATTGGATATCTTCAAAGATACCACCCACTGCTGGAAAATAAGTAGTTTTCCCCTAAATTTGGTATAGGCAGCAGTGGAGCTATAGCATTTGGAGTGCAAAGGTTGCAGAGAGGCTAGTACCAAGGGGAACAGTGTTTAGAGCAAGATGAGAGGGAGAGATTAATATCTGTCCAATGGAGGTTCTTTAAGATGCACAGACCCTGCTCGAGCACCTGCAAGTAAAGGTGCTTATCTGTCAGATTTCATCTGCTCACCAGGCCGTGTTTATGTGTGCGTGAGTAAAATGGGTGTTTTGGAGAAGGGGTGGCTGGGTGGGGCAAGTTACAGCAAGCCTATCAGGCGAGCATTCACTTACTGAGGCTATAAAAGCCTGACAGTGTTCAACTCTTTTGGCAATGGTATCACATGTTCAGGTTAGAGATTACCACAACAAAGTGTCCAACTGATTGCAGCATTACCCTCAACCTGCTTTGTGTTGGTGGAAATAAACAACTTTATTTCTTTTTTCTGTTTCTTTCCACCCTCTTTATCCGCTCCCCTTCTAAAGCCTGACTCAGGCCCTTTACAGTGTGGGTGTTCTGGGAGCTTTGTTGGTAAACCAGTGGATTATCCCAATTGCCTTATGACTAAAGCCTAGCCTGCTATTATGGTGCTTTGTCATTGGGAAATCACATCTTCCCAAACACTAACACTGAGACACACCCCGACACACACACCCCATCCCCGGGGGTGACGATAACATGCACATCACAGCCAACGGGGCCCTCATCACCTGCAACACCATGAGCCTGGGAAACCCCCTGATGGAACAAACAAGCATAAACAGCCCGTAGTGTAGACCTACCCTCAGGCAAAAACAGTGACTGAATGAGCATGATGCTGTAAAAATTATAAAAATCTTACAGCATGTGCAGCAATATTTCTTCACATAATAAAAGGACATTTTAATTAATGGTCAGATCAGAATGATAAAATCTGACTTAAATTAGTGTTCAGAGCACACCTGCACGAAGACCATATAAAGTACCAAAACACTAATGTCACATGGATCAGAGTATGTAGGGCAGTTGTAAGTGCAGCACTGCCTTTGTTACCAGGTTAAATTGAACATAGCTTGGATGTGATGTTGGCTAACAACATGATGTTAGCTCCCTCCTGCATTAGTGCCAGAGCAAATTAATTCTCCCTACAGATCAATGGGCTTATAGTCTATACACATCAGCACAGAGTGATTTCACAAGCCTGCTGCTGCATCAGCTGCCTAATTTTCTGCCTCTCCTCCACAGCTATCCCCCAACCAAACTTATTTATTATAGAGAAATTAGATCAACCCACCAAGGCCAATACAGAGGCATACTTTCTCCTGTTGTTTACCTCTTTTTTATCTATATAGATACAAACATAAACGTACCCCTGCTGTCCTACACAGAGTCCAGATCAATACTTAATGGTCGTCACGCTGAGCAGAGGAGCTCTCTCTGACTCTTCCCATCCTGATTGAACACTGTCTCTTTGTGTTGTTAAGGCGCATCTCCAGTCTCAGAGAGAACGGAGGATTGAAGGAGGGTAGCTAGAAGGAGAAAAGAGTGAGAAGAGTGACGGAGGGGAGAAGATGGCACGAAAAGGAGGGAAGAGCTGAGCGCCAAGATGTTGCACAACAACCCCTAGTCTTTCCAACAGGCAGAATTATCATTCAGGGCAAAAACACATCAACAACGATCCAATACCCTAGACTCACAGGATACAGCTAAGCACCACCCCCATCCCTGACAGCACATGCCCACACATAACCTAAAAGAAGCTTTCAGCCATTTTCATCTCTTTTGATATAGCTGAGCAAATTATATTTCATAACATACCTATAGAAATTATAGTAACCCTTAAAGATTAAGAAGTTATTCTGTTTTTCTTATTGTGAACAAATCTCATGAAAAGTCAATATCTCAATACTTTTTAACTTAAGGGAGTAAATAGTGCATTTGTGTGGGACTATATTTCCAGATGTGTATTAATACACTTTTGGTGTACTAGTGTGTGTTTACAGTGGGATTGACCCAAAATAAGTGCCCATGTTAAATAAGATATATCTGGCTTTGGTTACACAAGCAATACATGTTAGTAAGATAAATTAGAAAGTTGATTTTGTTTTGTGGGATTTGTTGACAATTAAAAAAATAGAGGATCTTTCAGCTAGAGTGTTTTTTGAATAACAAATCTATTCTATACAGTTGCCCCTCAATAACCGTAGTCACATAAAAACATTTCTGAATTTGATTAAATTAGATTTTTTTTAAATGGAAGCGGGGGGAGCAGGAGTAAAGAGAGCATACAGTAGTACAGTACAGTTCTGCATAGAGATGTTATAGCTGTGGTAATGGCATTGATTTGAATATTAATAAAAAGAATACTAATAGCAATATAATAGTAATACTAATAATGAGAGCAGTAACACAGGGCAGCAGGTGCAACCACAGATCCAGACTCTACAGCTCTGAGGGCAGAAACACCTGCAGAAAGCAACAGAAGAGAGAGTAGCGCAGTGCCTATAGCAGCATAACTAAGGGGGGCTCAGGGTTAAGTAGTCAACCCTACTATAAGCTTTATCAAAGGGGAAAGTCTTAAGCCTACTCTTAAATATTAATGATGTCAATGGAGGTAGTTATTTTACAACGTAAAATATATTTTCAAATTTATTTTTTCAGATATTCTAGGACTAAACCCCAATTTCAGCACAGGAAAACTGTTCAGCTAGACTTGCTTTCACGATACTTTTTCATGCTAAATCTTCATGGATCAAGTGCTTTTGAAAACTACATCATGTGGAGAAAATGGCCAAGAACCTTTAGTCCCCGACAGTTTGCCCTTGAGTGCTGCTCTTACAATACTGGCTAGTCAGAGTAGCAGCCTTAGCTTAGTGGTTGCGCCTCTGCATGATGTGGAAAGTAAAAAGGCTGTCGTCTGGCCTTAGGAGCACTTCAAAAAGCCCAAAGCAGTGTGAGCTGCAGCACAAGTGACACTTACACACACACACACACACACACACACACACAGGGCCAATGGCTTGTGTGTGTGTGTCTCTGTGTGTACTGTGTACATGTGTTGCTGCATAGGTGCACGTGTGTTTGCGTGTGCTTATGCACGAGTGTTTATATGCGTTATGTGTGTGTGGGTGTGCGTGCTGGGTGAGGGAAGGCCTATTAAAAAGCTGCCTGAGGAGAGGGCTTTCAGTTGGGAATCTATGGGGGGCAGAGAGGATGGCAGGGACATTGTGTGTCAGAGTTCCATCCTGAGAGCTGGAATTAGAGCCTTTCTCCTCTGCTCGGCTGGAAGACTCTGTACCACCACCGACCCCGTGTTTAATTGGAGCAGCTCTAGAGAGACAGTCGGGAGAGCTGAAGAGAGGGAGCAACACGCGTGATGAAGATAAGAAAGGGGGTAAAGACAAAGAAAATATTGAATTCACGCAGTTTGACAATGCTGTGCAACTCTGATTGGAAGTGTAATGAGGTAAATGTTAACAACATGATGTGAAATATGACAAAGTTTAGCTCCAGTGGTGTCATGAGACACTCTGTAGCATTCCAATGATTGGAACTTTCACAGGGTGTGTTTGACTTTCAGTTCTATTAGCTTCCACCCTTTCAGGATTCCTCACATGAACAACATTGAGGAGTGCATGATATGCCTTTGTAGAGGTCATAGTCCAATCAAATTAGGTAAACAAACATTAATGGATGATAATGATTGTGAGCATGATCTCCAAATAGAGTGGCCATTAATATTGATGATTGTTTTTGTTCTGACGCATTACAAACCAAAGCAACATCAATATTTGTCAGAGCAAATGAGTGTGAGAATGTACATTTATCTGTGATTGGATAAGTAAATGGATAGATGGAGGAGATAAACACATGGCTGTTGTCTCCTCTGCTGTTGATCTATCCATTTAGGCTTGTAGGGTTCATTTATGTTAAATGGGTTGATTGTTATGGGAGGTAAACAATGTGTCATGCTTAATTCTAGAACAACTCATTCTGCTTTACAGTTAATGCTATTAAGGCCTGCTTGTTTGTTAAATAGCAGGGGCGATCAAGCTGGTTGTCAGATAATACTGGATGTCAGCGTGAATGCGGTTGTAGATTTGTAGGTGTGTGTGTTTGCCTTTAAACTCAAGACTCTTCACAAAGAAAAAAAACGGTTTAGTGATGTTGATGATGGAGTTTCAACACTGTAAAGCTATTAAATAATAAGAAAAGCCTATCAGGGAGCATCACAAGACTGTGTCTATAGTACACACACACATACACACACACACACACGCCCTAGCGTGAGGTGTGTGTTGACCCTGACGATATTTGGGCTTTCTCTCTCCAGTGTGTCTTAATCCTGCTGTCTGCTGGATTCCACGTGATTAGTTTGATCATTCACTTCTGACGGGCCCATTTCTTAACCCTTCCACACAAACACACAGGCGCGCAAAAGGAGACACGCACACTCATACAAACGCACATGATACATCACACACACAAAAGCCTGAAGAAAATGACGTTCTGGCCTAGTCACTCACAAGGAAAATATCCCATTATAGCCTGCAGTTACGAGTGTCACACACCACTTCACATGGCCAGTCTCAGAAACGGGCTCATTTAATGTGAGGTGCATACACACACACACACACACACACACACACACACACACACACACATAATTAAAGCTAATCAACAAATATAAATCCCTTAGGAAATGGTTTCCACACCAAAATATGCATAATGAAGCCCACGTATATTCTCCTTGGGGATTTTAGTGTAGAGAGAGAGAGAGAGGTATGAACTCAGGAGCCAAGAAACGAATGCAAATGTGAGGTACGACTGTGGGGTAGAAGCTAGGTTTCCCCCTACAATGCTTGAACAATATTGTCCTTCACCTGCTGAGATCTAAAGCAGTAATCAAGAGGCGTGGAGAGCCATGGCGACTATTTCTGTGCAGGGGTCGTCTCTGACTCTGACTGACTCCCTCAGGCTGCAGATAAGAGTCAGCATTGTGTGTGTATGTGTGTGCACTCATGCATGTGGGTGAAGGAAGTGTATTCCTCCCCGTCTGTTAAGCTCTCTCTCTCTCTCTGGGGGGCCGCCGGGCGGGGGGGGGGGGGGGGGGGGGGGGGGGGGGGGGGGGGGGGCGGGGGGGGGGGGGGG
>JAVQJD010063327.1:0-37500 GCA_036023655.1 Nannoperca australis | reverse complement strand
TTTAAGTAGAAAGAGGATTATAAAGAACTAAAGTTTACATTTTGCATAAAAGGAAGAAGTGAAGTTACTCAAGTGTTTCTGTCCTCGTGTAGCAGCAGTGATTTAGTGATTTGGATATTGATTGTTTCTGTTTCTCCAGCTCGAGACCAAAGCAGCCAAAGCAGCAGCTCCGTCCACCACTGATGCACTGGAACCTCCAGACCTGAAGGTGGCGCTGAAGAGGGAGCGTGAAGAACACCAGCACCTCCTGGCCGAGTCCTACGCAGCTGTGATGGACCTGACTAAACAGGTAAGTGTGTGTGTGTGTGTGTGTGTGAGAGTGAGAGTGTGTGAGAGTGAGAGTGAGAGAATGCATACTAAAATAAATGTAAATGCACAAAATATTTCTTTCTTCATTCAGGAGTAATGTGATCATGACCCACACACTGACGGGCTTCATGGAACTGATGGATCATGGGATAGTTTCATGGGAGAACCTCTCTTCCGTCTTCATCAAGAAGGTAGTGTGTCTGCCGCTCTCTCACCGTCCGTCTGTTGTTTTTTCACACATTTATTGTTGTCATTGATTTATTATTCTCTGTCGCCGCACTCTCCCTTACTCTTTCCACTCCCTTCCTCCTTTCTCTCCTCTCCTTCCCTTTTCCTCGGTCGTCAGATTGCCGGCTTCGTCAACGCCAAGCTGACCGATGCATCAATACAGCAGGTGTGCTTGGACATCCTGGAGAGCATGGTGCTCAGCAGCCACAGCCTCTTCCTGCAAGTCAAACAGGAAGTCACTATGGAGAGGCTCATCGCTCATCTCCAGGTGTAAGTAACCCGATATTCGATCGATAGACAGAAAGACTCTTAGAACACTTGCTTGATATATTAATTTATTTTTCTTCAAATGTGCAGCATCGATGTGTCGCACCTTTTTAAAGTAATTGCGTTCTTTAAAATGAGACTATCGCATCACTATCAAGCCTCTTCATTGCATTTCACATTGACAGAATATCTGCCGTGTTGCTTTATTGCACAAAGAGGGTGCTGTTCTTCATGAGGAAAACACTTTGAGAGGTCTTGTGACAGGTAGTGAAAGAAAATAAAAGACAGATGGTAAAAATAATTTACAAAAAGTTCAGTAAAGGGAAAGAGAAAACAAACACCAGTGAGGCGGGAGGGGAGGGGAGGGTGGTGATAAGTGGCAGCATTGTCTCTGTAACAGGAACTTTTTAAATATGTAAAACACTGATGCTGACAATATCACTGTTTCTACCATGTATCACACATCATCAGTTAGACTGTATTGTTTTAAAAATTGAAACCTTTAAAGCAAAAGCATCTTTAACCTGAGCTTGTTTTCCGTCCTTATCATGCAGCTGTGGAACATTTAACATAGGTGTCTGTCTCACACTTGCTTTTCTCCTCTCTGATCTCTTTCAGGACCAACCAGCAGATCCAGACCAAAGCCATGGCCCTCCTTATGGCACTGCTACAAACAGCTGGGGACTCAGACAGACAGGTGCTGTCGCAGTCCTTTTTTTCACTTTCTAACACACTTTCCATCAACTTCCTCTTCTCATAGCTGTTCAAGCTTCCGATCATTCAGGCCAGTATGTAGTTAGTTTCAGGGTCTTCCTGAATGTCGCTTCAGCTGTAAATCAGTATGCACTGGAACTGTAGCTGATGTTTTTCATTTTCAGCCATCTTAACTCTTTGCTATGGTGCATTCACGCACTGATTGGAAGCTTTTGCATCCCAGGCTGAGAGTGGCATGCATGTGAGTTGGGGTGAGGGGTGGTTATTTGCACCAGCAGGCCATTATTGTACATGTGAGTCTGTGGTGGGAAAATACCATCTATCCCATTCTGTCTGCTCATCTCAGCTTTTCTGCATACAGTCGGGCCTCTGTTCGGTTCCTGCTCCTCTCTAATTGTACGGAAACAGTTCCTTCATTCATCCTTCCGTCTCCTTTCTCTCAGGCTGTGTTTGTTAATCTCTCACACACACGCACACTTCCATATTATTACAGTAGGTCAACAAATCCACCTTTCTTAACAACGTAATAGTCCTGAACCAGACGAGGTTGGGTTAGAGATGCATGTACCAGCAAGTGACGATTTCAGAGGTCAAAGTTCTCTACACTAAACCTCCCTCATCCTGCCCATTATTCAGATACTGACACTCTATCGCCACCCCATGTTAGAAACATGACATTGCGCCCCAGTAACACATTTCACTCACGCTCACTGTGCTCTCTTGTTCCTTGTCTTCCTTTTTCCAGGATATGTTTGCGTTCCTGAATAAGAAGAATCTCCGACAGTACATCTATAAAGTAAATTATCTAATTAATTATTTACATTTAAATTTCACACTGTTTTCTATATCTCAGTAATTATGTGATGAAAGAACACCTCACTGTTTTGCAGAGGGATTTAAATAAACCAACACCCCTTTCGCCTGTTAAAGAGAATTATGCATTTGTTGCAGAACATCATCCATAGTTCTGGCTCAGTCCAGGACGAGATGGCCCACTACCTCTATGTCCTACAGTCAGTCACCTTGAATCACCTGGAGCCTCGGATGAGGACGCCTCTGGACTGTTACAACCAGGTGAGCTCTAACATGATGAGTAAAACTTGGAGTGAAAACATCTGCTGCTGCTGACTTGCTCTTACACCCACACATACCATTTTGTAACACATTACGTATAAGATTATTAGGTCTGCACACACACCTTTTAGGATTTATCACCAGTCCCTGGTTGACCTTAAATTGTTAGTGGCTAAAATGCAATAATTACCCAATGATGACATCTTGATCAGCTGTTCATTGGCCCAAAGCCAGTTTGTTTGTTGTTCAATGAAAATATCTTTGTCTTTAAATTTGGCCTAAAACTTCTTAACATTGTTAGTGGAATGATCAGATGCACCAGATAAAGAATAAGTGCATAGCAGCGACTAAAGAATTAAAGCGTAACTCAAATTGTACTAGAACCCTCTCAAATTCAAAGATTCAACCTTTGAGGGAACAAAGATTTTAAACATTAGATGGCATGTTGAGACATTTTTAACCCATGAAATGCTGTGTGCAGTACTCTTTGCCACTGTAAAATACCAATGCTTGTTTTATTATTATTACCCTAATCAATTGTCAGTTTAAAATATTGCAAACACTCAAAGATGTCCACTTAACATCCATCTCCATAGTCAGCATCCTCCTTTTTATCTGCCTCTCCCCCCCATCACTCCAGGAGCAGAGAGACAGCCTTCATACTTTGCGGCAGGCAGCGTTTGAGATGGAAAGCGAGAACAGTCTGAGCCAGGAGAGACGCCGTTCGCTCTGCGCCAAAGAGTTCAAGAAGTTAGGCTTCTCTGTAAGCGACTGCTATCAGAAGTTATTCCGTATTCTTTCTGTCATCTATCATCATGATGATCAAGACTACCAGATATCGTACAGTTCATCTTCACAGTACTGTGATTAATATAGTTTTTGATCATTTCCTTTCAGAACAACAGTAACCCTGGTCAGGACCTGGTGCGAACGCCTCCTGGTCTTCTAGCTTTGGACACCATGTGTTATTTTGCCATACGCTATCCTGATGCCTACAGCAGGGTGAGTGTGGTTTCTCTGCTGTTTTAAAGAGCTCTCTGTTTAAAATCATATTTATGGCGCAATAAAACGTTTCTCTAAACATGTCCTGACTTTGGCAGCATCATGTCAATGTCATGAGCAGTAAGTCATGATCCTGAAATGAATCCATGAAAGATACATTTAGATTACCCAATCATAGTTGCTAATGTAGCTCCTACATGTTTTGGTTGTCTAATGAGAAGTACAAATGCTACATTTGTAACTGTTATAAAATTGCATATTGTCATGTTCTTCTTTTTGTCTGTGTATGCTCTATGACAGAGGCTTCACTTTATGACCAAGTAAAATGTAATTTGTAATGTTTGCAGTAAAATGTTGAATTGTTTCCCTTTCCCAGTTTGTACTGGAGAACAGCAGCAGGGAAGACAAACACGAGTGTCCATTTGCCAGGAGCAGCATCCAGCTCACACTCATCCTGTGTGAAATCCTTCGTATCGGAGAGCCCCGTAAGTTGACCTCTGACCTGTCTGGAACCTCTGGTCTAACCGTCTCTAAAACTACAAGTCTTACATTGTTTTGCTATTGTCCTCCATCGTCTCCATCCCTTCCTCTGTTAACAGCCTCAGAGACGCGATCTGACTACCACCCCATCTTCTTCAGCCAGGATCGGCTGATGGAGGAGCTTTTCTGTGTCTGCATTCAGCTGCTCAACAAGACCTGGAAGGAGATGAGAGCCACACAGGAGGACTTTGACAAGGTAGGGTGGTGTGACATGGCTGTCTTTGTAGGCCTAGCAAGAACTGTTGCGCCATGCGGGAAGATGGTGACCAGGCAGGTTAGCTTCAAACTCATCCAGCTGTCTTTGTGCTAAGCTGAGCTAACTGGCTCTGGCTTCATGTTTAAACATACAAAGACGAGAGTGATAATAATCTTGTAACTCTCAGTATGAAAGATAATAAGCATATTTCGCAAAATGACAAACTGTTTTTTGAAGGACTCCATGTAATTGTGAGGTATGACAAACAAAGATTTGGAGACTCAGAGCTGTGCTATCTGGCCTCAACACTATCTCACCTCCTATGTATGTATTTATGAAAACAAATGTTTACAGATTTCATTATATACTGTAAATGCTCTGAAAGGGTGGACTACATCCCAAACTTTTCTTCGAGCCAGAATAACTGCTGAATCAAGGTATTCCCACGCAGATGGTAAATAAATGATTGCTTTGCTAAGGAACATTTTTATGCTCTAGTCTACACTGTCATCTACAGTCTCCACAGTGGCTACACTGACAAATGGCTGGTCTAGCGTGGCTCGATGGCACGGCGCCTGTCGCTGTGTGTGTAAAAAGATGACACAGAGCGTTTCAGATCCAAGCCTGCAATGGCCAGAACAGGCCTGTTTACTGCAAATCTTGCACACAAATGCTAGGACGTAGCAACTCTGTGCTTCCCATGTAGTACTTAGACTCATTTGTGGTACTCTGTCAAAATGTTGGACAGGCCCCAACCACAAATACACTCCCATAAATTATGAAATGTTGAAATTGGTCTCACGCCCACTATTTCACTTCTTAAATGCATAGGGTTTATCTGTCAGGGACTCAAAGCAGCAGTTACCTCATTCTGTGAGTAAATGTCTTGATTATTATTTTGCACAGGAGAATCGTGACAAAACGGAGGCGCAGCAGCTCCGAGTGAAAGCTCTCTCATCTTACGTTCATCTCTGCAGACGTTAAATCATTTAATAAGATAAATCAAGCCCACCCTGAGTTATGTTAATAAATTATGGAGGTTTTCAAACAAATTAAAATTTAACAGAAGGGCAAGCTCCTCCAGACACACAGTTTAGCTTAAATGAGATCCTTTTTAAATAGTATTTATGGGGGATTTGTGTACGTTTGTACTTTAGTGACTTTGTATAGGTTCATTGTTATGCTAAACACCCCCGACCTCCACCCTACATTTAGGAACACACAGTGACCTTACAACCTCAATGTAGTTCTTGCACTATGGTAATAGGTTGAGCCAAGCCTTCGGCAGCGGGGTCTTGTCTGGGAGAAATATGGAGACTCCCGCCGACCTGAAAAGGAGAGTGGTCGAGCTTTGTCCTGAGTCGTATTTCAACATAACACACAACCGCCCCTCATAGACAAAGTGCTCTCCCGATAGTCATAAAACTCAGCGACCTTTTGACCTTTCAGGAGCGATCCAGGGTCCTGAGCACCAGGCCAGCAGACCGGCCTTTTGTTTTTGCCTACAGCCCCCTACCCAGGGTGCCTTGGGGCAAGGACAATGGGGCATTATGTGGACAAAGAGAAGCGTGGTGGGCGGCAGAAACAGAGGGAGAAGGAAACGAGCAAAAACAAAGCCCCCAGGCCATGAGCAGTAATTACACAACAACAGAGGGAACATAAAACCTCTGGAAACAATATGAGAGGGAGAGGAAGAGAGGGGTGGACAGGAGGGAGCAGAGAGGAAGAGGTGGTGGTGGTGGTGGTGGAATATGTGATGGTCACAAATTTAGGTTTTGTTACTTTGTAGTATTTGTTTTGTGCGTATGAGTGAGACTGAGCCACAAACAAACAATCATACACACACACACACACACGCGTCCTCCATCCAATCACGTGAATGTGCTTGTGTAGCTATATGCACCCCCTGTGATAATGGTCTATTTCCGCAAGTGTACTCAGTTGCTGCAGGGTTTTAGGGAGAAGGCCAGTCATGGCTCCTATTGGCCAGTCCACCGACAGAGGGGGCTGGACGGGATGGGGGTGGGGGTGGGGGTTTGGTGCATGTGTGTGAGAGTATCAGGGTGTCTGTTTACAAAACACCCACAGCCCTGCACCTCTCCTGTCATGTAGGTGCTCTCTGTCTCGCTCTGTCCCTCACTTTCACCACCTGTCACTCCCGTCACTTTTATGATTGTTGACAACGTGTGGAATTCGGTATTGGCATTAAAATATTTTTCACAATAGTCGGCCCTGAAGGAAAAAAAGATGGAGGTAAGGTTGTTTTTATTATTGTCTCTTGGTCGTAAATGTGCATTTTAAGTAGTCTGTTGTTCGTTAGTTACTCATTTGCTAATTGGGTAGTTGATATCAAATGTGTGTTGAAATCTACTGTAGAAAAAAGTAGATTTTTCATCCATACAAAATAAATAGTTAAAGAAAAACGTGACACTTAAAAGAAATGATTTATAGCGAGAGAGTTGGGATGACATAACAGTGAGAAGTGTCTGTCTGAGGGTCGTGTCATGTGAAAGCTGCTGGACAGTGAAGGTTATTTTGGCTCAGGGGGCTTGAGCGGGGAGTCACTGTGAAATTTTAGCCGCTTGTGTGTCCCTGCATGTTCACACACACTATCTAGACTGACAGTCTGCTGCTGCCAGACGGAGAGACTCGGTCATCCTCTGTGGCCGTGAACAGTTTGGTCACATTTAAAAACCCTTGTCGGCTTTTGATTTTGATTTCTTGTTTGTGAATTGTTAGCAGATACTGTGCTTTAGCAGTATTTGTACAATAGCACATAACCGCGTGGAGAGGAGTCTGGACAGAGCTGCACTGAAAGGCTCAAATTACACTTTAGTCACTGATTGTTCACAATCAGTCGAACTGGGTGTGAACAGGAATGATCTAGGTCAGCAGAGAGTGTGTCAGAGCAGCGAGAGCAGGACATAATACTCCTGGAGTTGGCTCGGCCTCGTAGCACTATAGATTTTGCTATGGATTTTCTATTATTTACAACTGAGGCACGTATAACAAGGGGAGCTATCTATTTTACACACGCATGCAAGCGCAACTGCCCCTGAGCTCTTGTTTCAGGGTAGTCGGAGTCACCCCCGTCTCTCTGTGTGAGCTTCAGTTTAACAAGTCATGCAAAATACACACATAAAATCACATGGGTATAGCAAACGCTGAGTCAGTGCGACAGCAGCTCAATCTGCACGGACTTGTTTACTTTTAAAGTGAAATGTATATTTGATTTTTCACCTGGGTTTAACGCCCAATTACAAGGACAACCCCCAATGAACTGTTCAGTTTCTCCATCATTGAT
The DNA here is from genome assembly GCA_036023655.1 of Nannoperca australis. Classification (NCBI taxonomy): domain Eukaryota; kingdom Metazoa; phylum Chordata; class Actinopteri; order Centrarchiformes; family Percichthyidae; genus Nannoperca; species Nannoperca australis. The sequence goes on along the minus strand of JAVQJD010063327.1, from coordinate 29,866 downwards.
TGTACTAATTCAACGTGGTTGGTGTTAGGGTGTGTGTGTGTGTGTGTGTGTGTGGGGGGGGGGGGATAATTGGGTTGATTAAGAGTTCACTGATCAATGGCTGGCTAGATAATAGAAGTTGGCGGGAAGGGGTGTTGCTTAGAAGGAGTAAAGAATGAAAGAGTGGAGGAGAGAAGGAGAGTTCTGGTCTAGTAGAGCAAACAGGAAACTTCCTGTGTGTGGGTTTTAAAGGTCTTAGGTAATGATTAGGGGCTTTTATATTGTCAAGCTAAATGATACTTAAATGGTATAAAATACTACCCGGTATTTCTGTAATTCTTTTGTGGGTGCTGAATTTTTCTTTTCTTGGTCACAACTTGCTGTACGTTCTTTTCAATTTGAACAAAGCAAACAGGCTCCTGATTGGCTGCCTGTAACATGGCCTGAACTTCTGCAAACTTGAGCATGGAAGTTCATTCTTGGGTCATGGGAACATCATGTGTGATGACATGAATTTGGACCTTTTGACTCACAGTCTGTGCAAGTCACCAGCAAAGAAACTAGAATACAATTGAAGAAGAAATTGAAAAATGATGGCCCTCCATACTCTCATCGTCCAAATGTATACATTGTTCCTTTCTGCTCTTGACTTCTGATGATGTGTAGTAGCTATGAGTGGAGGACCATTCCTCCGAGGGGTTATCTTATCACTTACCCTGATACAGAAGCTCTCTTTCTGAAGGCCACTTCAACCTGAAGGTTTCTCTGAATCAAGAGGAAGTATTAGTCGGGGGGAGCTGCATGGAACACAGCCCAAATATGAAAACAAGTCAACAAAACTAAACTAAACGTTGTTCCCAAGCTCCTGTCTTTATCGCTCATCGCTCCCAGCTAGCACAGGACTGCTGACCCGACACTGTACAGTTCAGTCTCCCTGTCCCCTCTATCCTTAGGTGATGCAGGTGGTGAGGGAGCAGATCACCAGGACGTTGTCCAGTAAGCCGACCTCCCTGGAGCTCTTCAAGAACAAAGTGAATGCACTCAACTACAGCGAGATCCTCAAACTGCGGCAGACAGAACGGCTGCACCAAGAAGAGACTCTTGCTCCACCTGTACTGTGAGTAGCAGCATGTTTACGGATTAGAGAACATTTGTTTCAGCGGCACGGCAGAAGATGTCCCTCTCTACAGCTGACGTCATATGGTCTCATACTGAGTCTTAAAAATCACAGCGTCGAAATGAGGCGCGATATGACCAAAATCAGAACACTTAAAAGAATGATCTCCAAAGTATCTTTTTGAAATCAATTAACACTGTGTTGAGAGCAAATACCAGCTGAGTTGAGATGTTGGAGAGGATGTTTCTGCAGAACTGAACTGACAGCATTTGGAGGCAGTAAGTTGAGTGTGCGCGTGTTTTTCGTTCCAGGGAGCTCAAAGAGCGCCTGAAGCCAGAACTGCTTGAGTTGATCCGCCAGCAGAGACTCAACAGACTGTGTCAAGGAACAATGTTCAGGAAGATTAGCAGCCGACGCAGACAGGGTGAGAAGGCGTGCGCGCACACACACTTTTATCACTAACAACCAGCAGACTGCGTCTTGTCGGCCTAACCTCTGTGATTGTCGGTTTTTCTCAGATAAACTGTGGTACTGCCGCTTGTCGCCCAATCACAAAATGCTTCACTACGGTGATGTGGAGGAAGACACAGACATTCCACCAATTGAAATACTGCAAGAGAAGAGTGAGTTGAAGCTGGGCTGGAGTTTGGCAAATGCAGTGATTTACAACTTTTGCTGTATTTAGATAAATTTTTAAAAAGTATTGTAATAAAGCCCTGATTTATTTATCTGAATTAAATGAACTTGATCTGATCTTGATCTCTCTGCTGTCCTCCTCCCTCAGTTCCAGTAGCAGATATCAAAGGCTTGCTGACGGGAAAAGACTGTCCTCACATGAAGGAGAACAAAGGCAAACAGAACAAGGTCAGCAGCACTCCTCCTTGTCTTTTCAGATTCTGCTCATGTGCTCAACTCAACAAATGACACATCTCGCTGTGTTTGTGTATGTCCTGCAGGAGGTGCTGGATCTGGCATTTAGCATCACGTATGATGTGGAAGAGTACAGCCTGAACTTCATCGCCCCCTCTAGAACTGATGTGAGTCTCTCTCTGAACTTAACTATATCCCTGAATTCCCCAGAACGCTTTCCTCTCAGTAAGAATAGAAACAGTCTGCTCACGGGCCTCTCTCTCTCTCTCTCTCTCTCTCTGTCAGTTCTGCCTGTGGACAGATGGGCTGAGCGTGCTCCTGGGTCGGGAGATGAGTAGTGAATCCATGCGCAGCGAGCTGGAGATCCTCCTCTCTATGGAGATCAAGCTCCGCCTCCTGGACCTTGAGAACGTTCCCATCCCTGACAGAGCGCCGGTCGTCCCCAAACCACCGAGCAACTACAACTTCTGCTACGACTTCAGCCAGACGGAGCAGTAGAGTGAGCGCAGAGTGCAACTAGGATGTGTGAATGTGTAAATATGTGTGTGTGTGTGTGTGTGTGTGGCGAGATCTGACTTGTGCATCCATGCACTTATTCCTATAACACAGATTTATAACCTTGACGTTTAGAGTCTTCTTCTGAGGCCTGGTGTTCTACATCCAAGTGAAACAGTGACTCTGTCTTTAAACTACAGTAGTGGTTGTGGGTGTGAACTGCAATCAAATGTCTATTGACTGCACTAATACTGCACATTATCACTGGTCTGGTAGAGAAACTGTTTGTTAGTCTCTGCTTGCATGATTCCCCTCAGCTGCAGCTCCAAACACAGGCTTGGAAAAATGAGATTTTTCTTATATGATACAGCCACTCAAGTAATGGTACTTTAATTTAGATTTGTAGTCATTTTGTATTTCTAAATATATCTAGACTCTGTATGGTCCGTGGAATACTCCTGTGCGCGAGTAGGGTTTTTTGTCTCAAAATGCTGCTTGTGTATTTTCTTTTCTGTTGCTTTTTTTAAACGGGCATTAACTAGAACAGTGCTTTCTCAAGATGCGGTACATGTTGGACTAATTTCCAACATGAGAGACAAATACGGTATGTTTTCAGTGTTGAACAATATTTTTAAATATACTTATAGGTACTCACTCATTGGCTCAGTATGATTACTGTGGAGCAGAGAAGCTCTGAAAGCTGTGGGTTGTTTTTTTTTTTACCAACTATACCTTGTAACAAGTTTCATATCCAACCAGCAATCATCCCAGTAAATCTGTATGATACAATATGCAATCAGTTATCTTGGATCAAATCCTAAATTAATTCTAAAACGAATCCAGGTACTTCCAATGATGCAGGTGACGTGCTCACAGTGTGCTTCCCTCTCGCTCACCAAGCATTCAGTGTTGACACTCGGGGCGCAGCGCCTCAAGAACTGACACAGATTCACAGTGTATCACATGGTGTGTTTGAGTGTTTCCTGCCTTTTTTATTTAGTCACAACTGTCCTCTGCTGTGCGTCCCTGACACACAACCCTCTGATCACATTCACTTTGAATCATGCGCTTCGGGTGACGTCACATGAATAAACAGTTTGATTCATGCTGAGAAACAAAAAACAAACAAGCGCGTGTGTTTTGCTTATAGCATTGTAACCAAACTTTGGTTTATTTATAAAATCAATGTATTTTGATCCTTCTTCTCATCTTTCCAGTCAGTGATTCTCTCTGTCACAGTGCATCACACAGTGTTACAGCAGTGCAAACGTATTCAACAAGGTACATACAGTATATAAAGGGGTGCTATGTCTTTAATTAGGCTACAGTGGGTGGGCAAGACAACAGAAGGAGAGCTGGTCTTTCAGATGAGTTCAGTTGAGCTGGACACTACAGTACAGACACTACACTAGTAGCCAGTAATAACAGCCCCAGCAGAGATTTTCATTGGAAAAAGAAATGTTGTGACGTGATATGTCTGCTATTTGTGGGACGTTCCTCCCTTTCAATAAATGCCTGCAAATCTGACACTCAATTTGACTGCATGCGTATCACATCTCTGGAGAACGCTGGCAAGAACCCAGAAATAATTCACACCATGAAGTAATGAAGCAGATGGAAGCAGGCACGCTGCTGACATGCTCTAAAGAAAGAAAAAAAGGCAATTGCTGTTTCTGAATGAGGCCATGCTAAATAAATAATCCTTCACCTTAGCTTCGGAATAATTGGCCTTTTATGTTGGTTTAAAAGTCGATGCTGAGGAAACAGTTTGACGACCACTTTTTAACTTCATATCCCATATTTTCTAATACTTAAGCAGCTCAGAACTGAAAAAATACTTCCTCCGATTTGTTTAAAAAAATATAATAAATTAACAAGGGAAAATCTAGAGCATTGTCCCCAAATCTGTACAGAAGTGGACACGTGAGCATTTAAGTCTTACCTCTCTTCAGTGCTCAAAACACAACTTTGCTCATGTTAAGCAAAATAAATTGGAATGTCAATTTATTACAGTTCATCTTTCAATGTGAGGCACATGAGTTCAATTATTAAATATATATCACATTATTAATATATATTAAGAATTAACTTTACATCTCAACAAAGTGATTTCTTGTGGGACATTTTTACTATACTACACTAATACTGTTTGTCTTTTAACGTCAATAAGAGCGCCTCGTTACTACAAGACAATAATAATAAGCTAAATCTTTCTCGTTTGGGCGACATCTACCTTCCAGAAACAAATGTACGAGACAACACTTCACATTTCTTCTTACTGTGGCAGCTGTGTGTGTTTCAGTGTTCAGGAGACAGGAGACTTTTTTTTAAGTCACATACAGGATGACTGATAGTTGACGGGTTTTAAAGTAGCTCCCACCGTAAACTCTCAACTTTTCAACATTTTCTTCAGTTCTTGTGCAAATGACCGAAATGTGCAAAAGCTCAACTCATGGAGCGGGCTTTGGGGTCAGCGGTCATCCAGGACATTCAATCAGGTCGGTCAGAAAGTAAGGGTAAGATCAGCCCCACCTATGAATTTGTAGTGGACATTTTCCAAGAAGGGCAGCTGTGATTGAAGGAGGTCCACGGCTGTTACAGAGATGTTTTTGCACCTTGAGATGTCGAGTGTTCGCAGGCGGTTGCAGTGCTGCACCAGGAGGAACAAGGACCTGGGGAGTCAAGAAATAAGGTATTCATCCTTTATCCGAGGGCCACACACACACACACACACACTAGATGTGGGGTCATATGCCACTCACCTGTCAGTGATGTTATTGCAACAGGAGAGGTAGAGATGCTGCAGTCTGTGTAGGTACGGAGCAGCCTGTGCCACTCCACGGTCACTGATACCCGGGCAGTGGCTGAGCGCCAGGCTGGTGAGGCTGCGGCAGTGCCAGGCGACCGACGCCAAGCTGGCGTCAGTGATCTCCGGCAGCATGGAGAGAGACAGGCGGTGGAGGTCTGGGTAACGCACCACCTGAGCAGAGGAGAGACAGCATTGACTCCTGATTTCTGTGTTTCAAATATTCATACATTCCTGCTGCAAACTGAACCGGTTGCCTCTCCTGGGCCTCCAACCTGCGTGATGCTGCTGTCAGTGAGTTTGGAGCAGGCAGAGAGGTCCAGCTCCTGCAGCCTGCTCAGAGCTAAAAGTGATGCCCCAGCCTGCTGTTTGAACTGCTCCAGGTCGTTCTGTGTCACCAGCTTGGGTGGCTCCTCAAACGGCAAACGAGGAGGCTTGAAAAAGCCCATGTTGCCGAAGGTCCGGGTGAACCTGGGACCCTCGTCTCCCTGTTGAGATAAGTACATGAATACAGCAGCTAAGACCCCTTTTTACTAAAAAGACATACTGTGACTTCTCCGTGGTTCTCACCGCCTCATCGTCAGGATCACATTTGGTTGTTTCCAGTATCCCCAGCAGACCCCAGTCTGTGACTTCTTTACACCAGCCGAGCCGCAGAACTACCAGCCTCTGCAGGTAGGTGGCTATAGCGCGCACAGACAGGTCAGTCACATTGACACATGACGTCAAGTCTAGCTCGCGGAGAGTATCCCCAAGAAGCTGGGTGACAGATAAAACTGCAAGATCCTGAAGAGAGAGGAGGAAGAAGCAGTTGGTTTTTTTCACCATGTATCCTTCACATAGACACATTTACACATGTAAACACACATACAGTACACACACAATGACTGACCCTAATGTAGGTGCAGCTCTTGAGGCTGAGTTTCTCCAGTTGAGCTCTGGCAGCACTGGATCCCTTCAAGCCTTTCACTATCTCTGTTCCACTGACGTGCAGACACTCGGAGAGATCCAGACTCTTCAGGGACGACAAAGACAGAAGTTCAGCGAGGCCTGCGGATGACAAAATCATCACGGTGAGGTATAACACAGGAGGCTGGGGTAGTTGGTGTGCATAGAAGGTGTCAAATGGGAAGACATCTCTCAATTAAAAAACCTTAAACCGTTTAACTGATTTTGTTGGCCACTCGGGGGCAGAGCAACAAGCTGTAAACACAACGCTGACAAATTATCAAACAAAAACATTAGTTTGAAGATGCAATAACCCTACGTAAAGCCCCGTTACATTACAAATAGTAATTTATTAATATTTTAATATAAAAATATTGATTAGTGCAGCTTTAATAAATTCCTTTAAATTAAATTATAATGATTAGTTGTGATCAGGAAGAAGTTATCTTAGAAAATACTGGCCAGATTGCCTAAAAATGTATCATGAATATTCATGGTCCCCCAAAAAAGGATTCGGAATGATTACAGTGACCTCCTGATCTTTTGTCTAGCGCCACCATCGGGACAAGATTTGCCCTTCGCTAACACCTTGATCAATGATAAGATATCTCAAAAACAATGGTTGTATTTTCATGTTGTGGATATTCATGGTCTCCAAAGGATAAATCCCAACATGTTTTGTGACCCACCTGAATTTTGCTCTTGCACCAGCGTAAGGCCAAAGTTTTCACTTAAACACAAGAAATATTACAATCGAATGGGCAGAGTGCCGCAACATTTTCTGAACACATTCATGCTCCCCAGAGGATGAACCCCTTTTAATTAGACTTTTCAGTGGCACCATGTCGACTTTGCGCGACAATATTTCATAGTTAAACAGATTTATTGCCGTAAAATTTGCTGAGCACATTCATGCTCTCAACAGGGTGGAGCATTTCGTTTTTAATAAACCCATGGTCTTTTCACTAGCACCATCATCAGGACAAACATAACATTTTAGCCCCACTAATTATCAGAGTAGCTGTTGATTAAACAAAAAATGAAGTGCTGTGGGGTGTAATGAACACTGGGTTTTAATGGCTACTAAGCAAGACATTAGTCTTTTGGTGTTCCTATATTCACAAATTCATCTTCAAGTCTATGATACACACAAAAATACACTCTGGGTACCTTTTTCAGTGATCCTCCAGTCGCGGGACAAGGAGAGGTGTCTCAGTGACTTCAGGCTCTGTGCTATGGCCTCTACAGACCTGTTGGTTAGCTCAGTGCAGGCACTGATGTCTAGTCTCTGGAGGCTCGGCTGGTGCTTCACCAGAACCTCCACTGAGTAGTCGGTCAGCTCCTTACAACCGTGCAGACACAGTTCCTTTAAGACCAAACCCTGAACCTGACGTGGAAAGAATATCAAGAAATTAAAAAACAATCAATCGAAACTCTTTTACTTTAAAGAAGTTAAAGAACATGCTAAAATATTCAAAATCATGAAGTCCTGAAATATTTACCAGTATAAAAGTCTCTGCATAAACTCGCAAATGGGTACCGAGATATAACTTCAGCAGTTTAATTTGTGAAAAGATCATTCCAGGCTGCTCAAGCAAAAATGAAGCTGTTGCAGGGACTTAAGGTATCCTGACCTGTGCAATAGTGCGTAGTGACTCAGGGGTGATGGAGGTTCTGCTGAGGTCCAGAGCTACGAGGGTGGATTTCTGCTCTGTTAACAACCTCCGCAAGTTCCTCAGCGACAGCAATGCTGACGAATCCTCCACGGCTCCCACTGGGCACCCTCGATACAGGTCGAACTCAAAAGCGATATGGCAGCCGGCCAGTGAGAGGCGGCGGAGGCGCGGGGTACAGCCGGTGAGCCGATTGAAGGTGAGGTCAGAGAGGTAGCGCAGGTCAGACAGGTCCAGCTCCTCCAGACCAGACAGAGCTGACCTGACCTGGAACAAGAAGATGGAGTTTGACCTGTAATTGGACGGTTACTACAAGTGGAAAGACAAGCTGTGATGTAATGAGTAAATGTAATGTGATCTAACAAAATGACAATAAACATTTACTATGGGGAATTAGTATGAAAGGTTAAATTTTCCTGACATCTGTCAACCTCATGATTACATTTATAATCACAGCCAACGCACTCTTCTCCCCAGAGGACTACTGATACAGGGAGATACTAATCCAGGCTTCAGACAGAGCTATACAGGTAGAAATGTAGGAGAAAACAGAATTTAATATTGCTATACAAAGACAAGAGAGCAGTGCAGCAGAAGCAGCAGCATTGAGAAAAAGGCTTTCAGGCTGGCCAGCAAACCGCAAAGCAGATAAAAAAGATTGCAATGCCTTAATGACTTTTTAGGCTGATCATTTTTATTTCATAAGTAATAATAAAAATGCTAGTTCAAAGAATGTATTATTATATATTAAGAATATATCATATATTTAGTTTAGAATTTCGTAAATTTAAATGTAATTTACACCACAACAAATTGAATGAATTCCACAAGCGTAAAAATTTAACATAGTAGTGATTGTTTTTCTGCTAAACTAGCTGCGTTAGCTTCAGCAGAAGTTTAGCTGACTTATTTTCTTCATCATGATAGAATTAAACTACTGCCCCATTTGTTTATGTGGAATATGAAATCAAGTTACCAAGACGTTGGTACATAAAAATGAATATTTTATAATTACAAATGATAGCTTGGGGAAACATTTGTGAGCAATTTAGTGTGAGCTAAAGCTAGCTGTGACAACCTCACAAACAAGCTTTCACTTGATATAGCCTACCTGTCTTTAGCTAATAGTCGGTGTCTCTCTGTGACAGAATGTGTGGTCAGTGCAACAGCAGCTTCAAGAGTGCAGTTAATGTAGTATGGTCTTTAGCTGCCTTTTGTTGTAACTGCAGTTTTTACAGATTTTCACAGAAAATAATAATTTTTTATCTATATGCATATTTATTATTTGTTTATAACACGGTAAAACCACAGCCACAAATCTGACGGTGGTCTTAGGTGGTCTAAAACTCCATTGTTGGCAGGATGGTCAGCTGAGGTCTTATTGAAACAACCTCAGTCCGCCATTCTACCATTCCAGAATATATATTACCTGCTGTCTCTGCTCCTCCCTGGAGAGGAAAGCCCCAGACATGAAGAGGCTGTCCAGGCCCCTGAGGTTCAGCCTACGGAGGGAGGTGAGGCGTGGGAGGAGGGCCAGCAAAGAGGCCTCTGTTATACTGCTACCAGGCAGTGCCAAGCTCTCCAGCTTAGAGCCCAAGCACAGACCCACCTGAAGAGGGAGAAAGACAAAAAAGAGATAGCAGAGACAACAGATACGGGGACACAGAAAAAAAGGTGTAGTAAATCAAAAAAGGAAACAATGGAGAGGCAGGATGACATGGAGAGAATGGGCAATGCTGTTTAATTCACTATCCGCTACCTCCATGCTATACAAATGACATATGAACAGTGTGTGATTTAAAATGTCACCAAATTTTCTAAATTAATCAAATTAATTGACATGCTAACTTTATTTAAACACTGGTAGATTAGACTTGCTCGCTCATTATCTTTCTATGCGACGGATGAGGTTTAGCAACTTGGCAGTACACAAAATCTTTAATGGAATATTCAATGCATGCAAGTTCACACACACATTACTGTGATGAGGACCAATGAGGGTCAATTGAACTTTGGACCGTAAAGTGGTTGATTATGGCTGTGCTACATTCTGCTCAGTATGACAGGAAATTAAAAAGATAAAAGCAGCACCATGCAAATACTCAAGAAAATGCACCTTTTTAAAACCTTTTATATCACATCTGCTCCTGGTTTGTAGAACAATATTTGCCTTCCAGGAGGAAACACATCTTTTCATGCCTGATAGCAATATGTTTCCGAGTTAAATATAAAATCCACTAAAGTTGGGTTTGCTCAACAGGTTTAATCAAAAGGCTTCCACAAGCCCTCGAGCGGGCAGGGGGATTCTCGGAACTCACAAAGAAGCTCGTGATTATTTGAACTGAAAACACAACACTAACTAAAATCAGTTATATAACTAGGTCTTCACATGACAGCAGCAATTTCATTTCTACAGCAGAATCCAATCAATAGTAATGATCTTAGCTTTCATCTTCAGCTATCAAAAGACTTGAGAATCCCCCAAAATGTGTCAAACTATCTACACTCATGCTAACTCAAGTAGTGTAGTGTTTTGAATCGTGACAGCATACTGCACCTCCAGAAGCAGTGACCTGGACATGCTAAACCCATCGAGCTGGCTGATAATCAGACTGCTGCAGCGTGACTTCCGGCCCAGACCCCTGATCAGCTCCAGGGACGAGGCTGAGGCCGGGAAGCAGAAGGTGACGTTCTTCTGCACAGAGACAGGACAGGAGGGGTTATTACCCCACCCTTCCACGGTCACTTTTCAGTCAGTCAACACCCTCTGAAGAATTTATCATTATGCAAATGTGTCATTCACCTGAAAGTGCATGTCCTGACCGGCACTGTACCAGCTGCGACACACCAGTGAGGCTTCCTTCCTGTCTGAAGTGTTCAGAAACCCCATGATGTAAACTACGATCTACAGCAAGAGACAGACATACATCATTAGATTAAAGTGTACTGATCCTGGAAGAGAAACCCCCACACAAAGAGTTAGTTCACAGCATTTTAGTAACTCAATTGAAAGCATTCTGTAGGACTGAATGGCACATTGTCCTTTGACAAGAGCAATGTCATGACACGTGCCCACCCACCAGGAGTGTTACTGTGGCTCTACTGGAAGCTCCCATATGTGTGGGACTCTGAACGTGAAGCAGGCAGGGTGTTTTAGTAAACAAGAAGAAGATCTTATTCTGACCAATACATTAACTCACCTCCACGGGCAGCTCAGGTGCTTCTATGTCTTCCCCATCTGAGTCTCCCATCGCAGCTTCTCCTTCGTTGTTATAAAGGACTCCAGACCATCCCAAGTGAATCAACTAGTCATTCACTAGCTAGCTGCACAAGTTAAAAAGCTGTCAGTTAACTAACGTTGGCGGTTAAGCTAATGTCTTCTAACTGATAAGAAGCCGTTAACTAATCAATAAAATGACCAATTTTAGATCAGTGGGAGCCAATGAAGAGCTACGCTGCCTGCTGTCACCTCACTAAGCTACTTTACACTGTACCACAGGTAGGACACTTCCGCTGCCAGTTGGATCAGCTGACCGCAGAGAAAACACCAACGTCAGGGGCGGAGCATTGTGGGAAATGAGGTTTTCCTCGTCTTCCGTCAGCTTGAATGTTTTCGCTCATGCTGTCACCACAAAGGCGGTTAGTGTACCTTGACCTATTTTGTGTGTTTTCTTTGCTTTACGCTTTGACCTTAATACTTGGGAAATGAACCGGATTTTCCACAGAGGCGTCAGAAAACAACTGGAAAGTTTATGAATATTTTTCTTCAAACAGAAATGAGCATGGCGTTGTTAGTTGTTTGATACGAAATTTAATAAAATAAATAATATAAATTGGCATCGTTGAGAATTCATTCATAAATACAGTAACTGAAAAAGAAAATGAAGAAAACAGCATCGTATCTTCACGTTCGTGGCGATGCTGGGCTTGCTTCCTGTTTAGTTTTGGATGTTTTAGTTTGTGGTGTACACTTTGCAGTTTGTCATGTTGTTTGTCGGGCTTTTGACTGTAAGTGTCATTGCAGGTCAGACATAAAACATAAAACCAAATTGTGCTGAAGACATTTATTTAAATAAAATCCACAAAAGACAGAATTACATCTGTGACAAAACTAAGTTTATGAACATTATTATACATACAATATTTGTTTATAGTCTATTATAAGCACTCATCTCTTCCCTCTCACTACACACACACACACACACACACACAAACTATAAAGGAAAAACAACAATGAAAATCCTTTCTATAGATTGTCTGGCAGTATGGTTAGCTGGTTTATGGGCCCATCTTCTGAGGCTGTATCAATAATCAAACCATCTATATAAACAAGATAAGTCTTACATCATTACTGAGTCCTAAACACATTTACAGCACAAAGTCAACATTTAGCGTGATTAGAATGCATGTACGTGTCATGACACTGCGGAGGAGTGCGTGATTTTACATTAATGGGAAAATGAAATTGTGATTAATCTAAATCTCAAAAAACAAATACATTTACATTATTGTACAAAACAAACATAAAAGAAAACATGAACATAAAAATGTTAACTGTTGTAAAATATGTAAAGCAATGGTAGTACATGTATTAATGGCTACATTTTGAAGACAGTGATGTATTGATCACTTTGAGATGATACAGTATGTATTAGCATGTAAAATCCATTGTTGATGTAGTAAGAGGCTAGATTATGTTTGAGCTAGCTTGCTATGCTTAAAGTTATGATGGTCCAAGACAGACCTGTCATTGACCTGTCAACATATATTTGTAACATATCTTATGATGGAAGTATGGATGGTCATGTTACAACCGGAAAAAAAGCTTTCCTAGGTCTGTGCTGTTTTTCAAACCAGCTTGTGGAAACATCAGCAGTGCAACCTACTCACACCAACACAACACAAAGGTAAATGACAACACATATAAGGCAAATTGCACTTTCAAGTTTACAAAAGAATCTGTAGCAATTAGCAGACAACAACAGCAAAAACATTTCATGTATGTTTGAGAAAGAAGAAGTTCAGTTCTGCAGAAGAGACCGATCTCATCATCACAGCTACCCTGAATTCACTCTTCAGTGTAGACGATGAAAATGTGAGTTGTGAAGAGGTAACCAGGCGAGGAATGGCTTGCTCCTGCTGTACATTAGATGATCTAATAATGAGATGAATAAACATGAACACAGTGGGTGATGGTTGAGAGAAGACTGCAAAGCAAAGGGAGAGCAAAATGAACAGAGAATCTGGAGTTGTACTTTCCAGTGGGATGCCCACAAGATGTAGCAGTTCTAATGTAAAACACAGCTCATCCTACAACGGCTAATCTGATGTCTGCAATTATTTCACACAAAGGTGATGAAATATTCCAGTGTTTTTACATTTACAGGTACATTACAACTGCACAACATAATGTAGATTGTGGGCTGTAAGGCTATAACGTCCACAACGGGTAAGTGCACGGGAAAACAGTACTACCTTGATATTTTTGCAATAAAGCTGTCCCACACAGATTTAGCAGACCAGGCTGACATCAAGAAATGACAGTGAGAACACCTCTCGCTCTCTCTCTCTCTCATTCCACCATTCAGTCAATTTCTAGCAGATAGACTCAGCATTGTCTATTCCTCTTCGTCCGCATCGCCGTGGCAGTTGTTGTTGCTGCAACCAGAAGCAGAGCGAAATGTTGCGGAGCTGGCAGAGATGGGCGATGGCGTGTCCACGTCCCTGTCAGGTCCGGAGCTGAAGGTGGGAGATGGAGGAGGCAGAGAGGAGGACACAGAGGGCTGGAAGAGAAGAGATGAACCTACTATATGAAGTGCACCCTCTTTGTTGTCACTGCCACGCGTGCATATGTTTATTCTTTGTTTTGCTCAGGTTTTGGTGTTTACCTGTAATGAGATGCTGGACTTGTTGGTCTTCTCTTTGACTTTAGCCAGAGCTCCTTTAAGTCCAGTGCATCTCTCGGTCATCTCCAGGGCTGCTCTCAGCAGTCTGGGGGTCTCCGGCCTAACAGGGGCTACTGGGACCTGAGGGGGATCCTTAGCCTCTTCTTTGGGCTCAGGTTTCTTTCCCTTGTTAAGCATCTTCCTGTGGTTGAGACAGTAACTTTTATCAGATTATGTGATTACACACATGCAACAAAGCTCTTGCAAAAGTCAATTTTCTGATTTTGGTGGCCCCACTACATCTGTTGTCATTGTCATACATCACTAATACAGGACAGACAAAGCAGAGAGAGCAGGGATGGTAAGAGTAAAGATAGTGCCATTGATGTTCAACCTGGCCTTCTTGCGGAGCAGTTTCTTGGACTCGGGGTAGTGGACCAGGATCTCATTCAGGTCTTTCTTGTCCAGAATGAAAAGATTGGCAAAGCCATGGGCGATGACATTCGCGGTGCGCCTGTTACCTCCGTCTGCTGCAAGCAAACTGCCAGAGAACAGGGAAGTTATGGTTGAAAATGAGATTTTCCACTTTGACAATTCCATTTTAGGAAAACAGAAGTCAGTTAGAATTTTTCATGCAATATCCTTTTGGATTTCATGCAAAATCACCATAAAATGTGGAAAAGATTTAAAGCTGAAACTGTGTGAAAATCATAAAATAACAATATATAATTATTTTTCTGTTCTAAGATATCTGTCAGAGATAGCAGTTTAGATCTTAAGTAGTCAACACCTGTAAAGATCTCTTCACCTGATCTCTCCAAAGACTGATCCTGCTCTGAGAGTGACAAACACCGTCTTGCCGTCCGGTCCTCCAACCACCTGCACCTCCCCTGCCTTTATGATGTACATCTCCCGACCCACCTCGCCCTGAGCGAGACAGAAGAGGGAGGTAGAGGCAGACGAGAGGGAGAGAGTGATACAAATAGCAAAAACTGAAAAAAGTTGCCACATGCAGTTGTGTGTGCCAAAACACAGGCATGTTTGCATACAGTATGTACCTTTTTGCAGACGTAATCCCCGGGCAGGTAGACAACAGAGCGTAGGCTTTTCAGCATGTCAAAGATCATCTGTCTGTCACAACCCTGTCAAGAGGGAGGACTCTATGTTGATCTCTACATGCAGACTGCACCAGCTTTATAACGCGACTGAGTCCAGCAGAACTGATCTACTCAGTCATTCTTACCTGGAATAGAGGGACTTTGCTAACAATGGAGTAGTTGACGTCTACAGCAATGTCCAGGCGCATTTTATCTGGCAACTGAGTCAGCAGCTCCTGCTCATCTGGAAGGCAGGCGATAACAGGCACAGAATGACTGAAAGGTCAGATGTAAAAGATACACGTGAACGTGTGCACATAATGCTCTCCTTACCCAGCATGCCTTGTGACTGCCAGGTGTAGTTGTACCAGGTTTTGACGCGGTTCTGGACTTCTTTGGGGATGTGATAGGAGGACATGTATTTAATAGTGTTGTCCATACATGTGCGGTAGTACGTCTGACCTGCTGTAGCGGCACCAACCACATCACGCATCTGAGTGGCAAAAAATAAAGTTCATTTAACACCATTATTGAGATTTATGATGTGTGAAGTGCATAATAAAACACCAGAGCTTTTAATGTTAAATGTATGTGGAAGGCACAAATGTCTTCATTATATTTATATACCTACCTGTCCAATCATGATAGAGAAGACAAAGACTCCAACAAAGTAGTTGATCAGTTGAAAGAGGATCTCAAACAGGGTGGTGGGGTCTGGCAGACCACCAATGGTGATCAGGGTCTTCACCGCGAAGTAGAAACAGCGGATGTAACTGAGCCAAGACAAAGAGGCAGAACAAGAAAATGGCTTCAAAAGAACGCGATGGGCAGGAGTTTTATAATGAGATGTAAAATAAAGGTCTAAAGGTGCAACTACAATAGACCAAGGGAGAGGTGTACTGTAGATGTTATGTGTGAATATCACAGAGCAGAGGGAGCTTTCATTTCTGTAAGTCCTTTGTGTGTGTGTGTGTGTTTATGTGTTGTTTAACACCAACCTGTTACCCTCGCCATCGTACACCCAGCTGGTTGTTCCCAGTCCCTGGAAGACAGAGCACCAGTGGTACAGACAGGCGTTACAGTGGAGACAGTAGAGAAGATAGCTGGTGGTGCGGATCACCCTGCGAGACAGAGAGCGAGACAGCAACACGTTTGCATAAACTGAACGCCTAAAAAACTGTTTTCTGTTCACCAGTGTCACCGTGCGGCGTCTCAAGCAAGGAAGCCGAAGTGAGAGGAAGGACACGGAGGTGAGAAGAGAGGACAGTACAGTAAGATAACATGGGGTTGCAGCTGACCTGTAGATGTAGGCTTTGGTCAAGATGGCCTCTAGGCGCTCGTTGAACTCAAAGAAGGAGTTGATCTGGGAAGGCATTGATTGAGTACAGGAGAAATATTTAAAGAGTTTGGTTTTAATATAGACCATGCATTGATGCCATACTTAATGATACTGTATTTAACATTGTCAGTGTAACGTTGTTGTATGTGGCTCAGTAAATTTGACAACGGTTCTTGCTAAAAAAGCAGAAAGATTCTTAGTGTGTTGGTTGCCCGAATGCTGACAGGTAGTAAAGGAGGGAAACAAATGAACATACAGAACTAAACCTCACCTTCAGCAGCCGGGGCAAGCGAAGCATAGGGTTGATGCCAGTTTTGAAATAGAAGAGCTCCAGGGGAACAAGGCTGGCTACATCAAACTGAAAAACAAGAAGGTGTTTGATGATTGTTCTACGCACTTTATGTAAAGCTTTTATTTAGAAGTCGCTTTGGATAAAAGCGTCTGCTAAATGCCTAAATGTAATGTAAATGTAATGATTGATTCAACGATTAATATGTGAAGCCCAGAAAAGCTCCATAAACGGACGATTATCCAGCTCTAGTTACTTACTTTGAAGCGATTGGTTTTTATGTAATTCTTTCTCATCTCCTTTTTGTCACACTGTAAAAAAAAACAAAAAAAAACAACTTCAGATATGAACAACGATCCTGGTATTTTTATGGTCTAGAACGGACAATTGTTTTTGCTTTAAAAAGCGAGCTACACATACAATTATAAAGCCTGTACTGTAACATGCATGTTGTAATGGTGGATGGATTTTGAAATGCACAATCTGTATTGAATGCACTCTTGACATCAAAATTCAAGTTCAAGAAGGGACACTGCAAATTAATAATTATGTCACATTTTTCTGTATATATGTGTATGTGTGTAGATGTTTGTATGTTCTGTACAATGTTACTATGTAAAGACAATATAGTGAGCTACTACTATAAGTCCATATGTACATGCAAAAATACGATCTAGTGATTATTAATTAGTTCACTTTAATACAGTGTTTCCTGTGATTTCAGATTGACACCAGGAGATGGTGCCCGGTGACAGTAATGGCCTCCAGGCTCCCACTCACCACTATGTCCCCTCCACGAACAAACTGCAGGCGCGGCTGGAAGATGGTGATGTCCAGGATGTAAATGAGGTCACACAGGTAGTCAGTCAGCAGCCAGTAGTAAATGTTGTCTGGGGTCTGGTAGGGGAAGGCCCATCGCACAGGGATGAACCAGGCGTTCCAGTTCCACGCCAGGGTGACCAATAACATCCACAGCACGTACATTATGTCTGAGGGTAGAGAGGTGACGTGATGAGAGGATGAAGGGAGGGAGGGAGAGATGGAGAAATATAGGGAACTAGACAATAGGAGAACTGACAGGTGTTAGAGCATGACAAGTGAGCAGGATTTCAATCTGTATTACTAAGAAGAATTTGCATTATTTGGAACTTGGTTTTGTGCTAACGGAGAATGGTAATGACAGAAAATGGACTGGCTCACTCTTATGAAAGTGAACTGGTGAAGGGAAGAGAAAAGGGTGAATGACAGATGATTGGGAGACAGGAGGAGTACAGCAGATTCAACTTTACCCAAATCCCAACCATATTTCTTGATTGTTTAGTTTCTTTGGGAACGAGCATTAAACAGCTCCGTGACGTTTGTTTCTCAAGTAGCCCAAATCATTATGTTATTTTGGTGTTTTTTATTTTGTCAGAATTATGTGGCTGAAAAATGAACAGCTGTGTTGAAGAGTCTACTGTACAGAACGGCGCTGCATGTGGCGGCGGGGGGCGGAGTCGGCTGGGTTCTCACTGGTGAAAGGGTCGATGCTGGCAGGGAAGCGGTAGTGAATACAGGCTCGTATCCACCGCGGAGCTTTCACCTTGCAGCAGGCGCTAGACTGCTCCTCCTCTGACCCACTCTCCTCCACTCCTCCTCTATCTCCTCCACCTCCTTCTGATAGATCTGCTTGTGACTGCTTCTCTCCCACGTCCACTGGCGGAGCTCCAGGAGCCGGATGAGGAGCTGAAGCCTGAGGAGGAGCTTGAAGGATGGTGAGAGGGGAAGGAGCCAAAGGTCAGAAGATCACATGAGACAGACAGAGTGGTCCAGTTATGAAGGGCACAAAGGTGTTAGCCTTGGCAAATTAGCCGTACATCTGAATAATGGAGTTAGTGCTCGCAGTGGGTGGGTGGTGTCTGTGTGGTGGGTTTTTGAGAGGCCTTTCTGTGCCACAAATTAATTCATTTGCAGAAATTTCTTAATGAACTAAAAAAAATCAAAAACGGCAAAATCCTGGTGAATTTAGAATATAGATTTTCTGAAAACTAATGAACAATGTGCTACAGTTTATACCCTGCTAACGGAGAGTACTAAACTCTTACTACACTGCATCTAACTATGTGCTGAATGCCACAGACAGACCAGGCTAAGTCACAGCTAATGCATGTGGGAAAAGAAAAGTGGAACGCACACAAAAATGTGCAGTTTCCAGAATATTTATTAAAACATTTTAAAGCAAGCTAAATTTTGGCCTTGTTAACCATAATCTGTTACAATAAATACTTAGGAGCTTTTAATCTTTTTAAGCCTCTGCACCATAATATTTTACATGTATAGCTCTTGAAGAGTAAAATCCAATCACTTTTTAAGCACTTTCAATATACCTAAACCAGATATTTCAGACTCAAAGCCTTCATCACCACATCTAAATTGTTAATATAAATGCCAAGAGGCAATAAACAAATATGATGATGGGATCAATTCATTTGAAATATTTTTGGTTTACATGAGTGATTGCATAGATGAAACATCAGATTATGTTGAAAATCAAACAATTTCTTCGAGTATATTTGAATTGAAGCATATTACTAATCTTGAAAACATATGTAAATGAACCATTTTCCAAAGATTCAAGACTTTGTACAAACCCCGCACTTTGGGAACCACTAATCACAACACTGAGGGATGAATGAGGGACACTGGTGGTACAACTTTAGGGATAAAGGTAGGAATGTTGGGCTGAAACCTGGAGAGAGGCCACTACTGTTACTTCTCACCTGTGTGTGTGTCTGTCAGTGGGCAGTTACATGTAACTGATGTAGCTTTTTGTGCACAGGCGGTGGTCCAAGGTGGGGGTTTGACTTAAATGAGTAGTAGTTTCTCGGCTGGACAAGGCTGACTCTTTTAACCTGGAAATAAAATATACTATAAGACACAGCTGCTTCAATCTAAGACAGCTTTCTGCCGGCATATTACTGACTCGTTCCAGTTGCCCCTTATATCACTACAGATCTGTGTGTGTGTGTGTGTGTGTGTGTGTGTGTAGGTGAAAGAGAGAAAAGGACCGACACTCTGACTCACAGGGGATGATGCTGTCTTCATCTGAGCTGTCAGGGTCAATGAGTTTCTCCTTTGCCTTCTCTGTTCTCTCTTTAAACATCTTGACCAGCTCCTGGAGACGCTCGTTGACCACTGTGCTGGTCTGGCTGGCTGAAGATGGCGGACGCTCTTTAAGTCTTGGAAAAAAGAAAAGTTAGACATAAAATTAGATGATGCTGATTTCTATGATTGTGAATGTCCTTATATGACAACACGTTAGCACTTAAAATGTGCAAACTCTAAATGAAGCACACTTTCTTTATCTTCATTTGGTGTGTTTGTGTGTGTGTGTACAGTGCTTACACTTCATCTGTAAGATGCAAGCTGGACTCGCTGGGCCAGGCTCTGACAGGGATGCTTGCTTCATCATCATCTTCTTCACTTTGAGAGTGCAGCCTCCTACTGTTAAAGTTAAGTAGACACAGCGACACCTTTGAGACAGTGCTGCCTTAGATTATTGTTATTTTTCATCTTCTCAAACTAAAAAGACGTGGCTTTAAACACAAATCAAATTCTTTTCATTTATTCTCAGTTCTGCCTAATAAACGACAAATTAAAGACTACCAGATGCTACCTGCTCACTTTTTACTTACAACTGTGAGGAATGGTAATGAATGAGCACTGAAAATGATAGTTTAATGTGATGGCTAAAATATAGACTGGGCAGCATTATGTGTGGATGAAGAGATAGATGGATACTAGATGAGTCCATGCAGTCTTAATAAGGGTAGGATATCTTACATCTTTGTCCAGATAGTCCTACGATTCCTTCCGTTACTGTCGTGGACGGTCAGAGCAGGGTGTGAAGTGATTGTGTTTGTTTAAGAGAGAGGGGCAGGGACAGAGAGAGGGTTTGTGTGTGTGTGTGTGTGTGTGTGTGTGTGTGTGTGTGAGTGTGTGAGTGAGTGTGTGCCGGGGAAAAGCATGTTAATCCAAGAAACAGATAACAAGTGAAGATAAATCACCCACAGCACTCTACAGGTAGGTGACAGTGAGGATGCAAGTGCACGACTGTGTGATGCATCTGTTTTATTGACTTTTGCCACATTATGACAATATACATACAGTAGCCCAAAGCACAGAAATCTGTGAAAGCCATGCAAAAGTGAACTGCAGCTTCACACTTCACAACAGAACATCACAACACAGAACAACACAAAACAGGAAACACTCAACATCTGGCTATAATTTTGTCATCCTGATTATCCATACTGCGCTTTCACGCAGGTCTATTCTGCACATCTATTGCATGCCTCTGTCCTGGAAGAGGGATCCCTCCTCTGTTGCTCTTCTTGAGGTTTCTAAAGTTTTTTTGGGAGTTTGTCCTCATGCGAATCAGTGGTCTAAGGACAGAGGGTGTCGCATGCGGTACAGATTGTAAATCCCCCTTGAGTCAAATTTGTGATTTGTGATATTGGGCTACATAAAAACAATTTACTTGACGTTCCAAACAGTTTCAGCTCCACAATGATTCACATAAAACACCGTCTGTGTTCTGCATAAACGCCATGTACTGGTTTGTGTGTGTGTGTGTGTGTGTGTGTGTGTGTGTGTGATTTTGGCAGCTCCTTTTTTTTTTATGTGCAGAAAAGATTTTATAACTTTGGAACCGAATCAGAAGACATATCAGAGTTTTCTGAGCAACATACAGGGTTTCTGCAGGACACTGACACACAGGCAGACACATATTATGCTTCTACCAACTGTGACTGTACAGCAGACAGTAGAGGGCAGTAGATCCATTTCAAACAGCACAAAACAGAGAAGACATGAAGAGTTTCACACCAAAATGATACATTTATTAACTCACTAAAACCATGATTAAACTTAATTTTATTACTTAAATATTTTGTATTTTATAAGCAAATGTTTTGTAATCTAGAATTTAGCATTTTGCCATCTACCAATATTTAATTTGATCTCATTTTGGGATGAAAACTGTTCACTTGCCAACAGCTTGTACCTTGGCATAACCCAAAACACATATCCTACTGATGTTACTTTGCATTTCTCTCTTGTGAAATCATTTGCCATGAATGCATATAAGCTCTGCGTATGTATTGTTTCACTGGAGAAAAAGAATAATTACTCCTGAAAGACAATTAAAAGCACGACAACTCAAAAGATCCATGCAGTTTCCTTACTCTTTATCTCCTTTACTGTGGATGAAAAGCATCGGGGGAAAGAAAAACATAACAAATATTGTAATGCATGACTGGTGTTTACTTATTACACAGCATAAACCTCTTGGTAAAATTTTGATGTGAAGAAAAAGATACATACAAAAATAAAGTATGTCATATTTGTAAATTACAAAATTACTTGCTGTCCTAAAAGCAGATTACAAAAACGAGTGGTGGTATTTCTCACCTTTGACGACCTCCAGACGGGGTCACAGGGACAGTGAGGGTCGTAAGTTTGGGGTCCTGGGGGATGAGGATGTGGGGGATACTGGTCTGCTCCTCTCCTCCTCTTTCCCCTCCCCCTCCCCTCTTGTGGTCTGAGTCGACATCTTCTACATTGACAGCCGGATGAAGGCTGAGGCTGGAGCTCTCTGGAGAGGTCGCACGGCACAAAATGTTTGTAGATTAACAAAATGTGAATGTGTGCACTTAGCGACAAACAGAGCTGCAGTACAGCACTGCGAGGGGGGAAGCAGGTCACAGTTATAAGGCAGGGCGGGACAGCGTGAGGGGGAAGCAGATTTACCCGGACCTACATCGGGCGAATGCAAGAGGATCCACCTGTTAACTAGGCCATCTTTAAGAGTGGCCTGAGAGAACTAGTTTACTCATCTGGCAAGCCATTCAATCTGGCTAATCTGGCTCATGGTGCGCTGGCGCACTTCAGTCTTCTTCATCAAATACAAAGAGTGTCAACAGTCAGCATGCTGCCTCCAGACTTTATCAAAGCTATATGGAAATGGAGGGCAGCCACAGTATATATTTTTGACGTTTCTCTTTAAAAACAAGTTCCTGAGTCGTTTTTTCCATGATAAAATAATGGAATGGTTGTTTTTCTTACCTGTCTACCTTCAAAGCCCCAGCAAACAAACTGCAGTGCTTTATACACATCACACCTGAGCTTATTGGATCACTGACAGGGCGAGACAACACATAAACATACAAATATCCACTACCACAACACCAAACTGCTACTGTTTTTTTTGACCGTGTGTTCGTAATCCTGAACAACACTGTCATTTGACATCTGAACTCAGTTTATCATTTACTGCCTCTTTGTTTTAGTTTTAAATATAGTTTAATTTTAGATCTGGTTTATCCTATGCCACATGTCACGAGACAACTGAGTTCAGGTATCTAGGAGGAATCTCTAACTTTCCAATGCTGCAGATTCACCTGCGGGTCTTATTGCTGAAATGTCTGAGTCATCTTCAATGAAGAACGCCGGGTTAGAGAGACCTGACAGCTGGTGGGTCGGTGAGTTGAGCTGCTTTGATGGGGGGCTAACAATTGGAGGCAGGCGTGGGTACGACGGCACATTGGGCAACTCGAGGGTGCTACCGTTGGGGGAGGATGGGGATGGGGAACGGGACCGGAGCTGAGGATGGTGAGGAGGAGGGAGAGGGGAGTGTCGGACGAGCCGGGTCAGTTCAACATCTTGCTGATTCTTGTCTTGCTTCTGTTTTTGCTGTTTTTGCTGTTGTTGTTGTTGTTGCTGCTGTTTTTTAGGCATCTTGAGGCATAAGGCTGTTAAGGCGGTTCTGGATGTTGAGGAAGTACTGCTGCGTTTGGCTGGGAAACTGGGAGAGCTTCTGTGGGATGTTTGAAAAGCTCTGGGAGAGACTGGACAGACTGGGGCCGACTGAACCCCCTGAGCTTTTGGGCAAAAGCTCAGTCAGAGTCTGGGCGATATTTCGTGGGACCCGCGTGAGTCGGATCTGAGTGAGCTCTTGGCGCAATTCAGGGGGTAGAGAGGGTAAGTACTTGGTTACATCAGAGAGCTTGGTGGGTAGCGTAGGCATGGAGGGGATTTTGGGAGGGGAGATGCCGTTCTCTTTGAAGAACGCGTTGATGTTGCCGAGGCACTCGGAGGTGTGAGGAATGCGCATCAGGCAGCTCTTTAATGCATCACAGCTGACTGGAGCTATAGAGGAGACAGGTGGATAGGCGGATACACAGTCAGGCAGAAGAATACAAGCAAGGTGGGAGACAGGTTCAGCAGCCAGTCAAACAGCAACGTAGTTAGTCTGAAGGACAATGTCAGACTTGTGATTATGGCCTACAATCACCAGGCGACGTACAGTAACAGTGTCAGGTTGACACAGAGGTACAATAATGCAATCAAAAAGATGGTCATAGTTGTCTGGATGTAGACAACGACAGTCAGCTACGCAGCTCGTGAGTTCAACACAACACAGCCAGCCAGTGGGCACACAGGAATGAAACTGCAGTAATATAACAGAGCAGTAATATTACACAGCAGTACTAACCACAGTCACATATAGAATCTGTAATGAGGAAGATTAACCAGAAGAAAAAAAACAAACATAATAGAATAGCACATACCACAGCCATCCCCAGTGGCTTCTTCCTCCTACAAAAAAGCACAAAGCATATGAATGAATGGCAGATAAGCATCAGTTGGGACCAGATTTGACACGTGTGTATTGGTAAAAAATGTAATAAAATCTCAAAAATAATCACACATCTGTGTATGGTAGGTCCCCACACAACATCATTAACATTTGAATGAGCCTGAGGCTAAATAATTAAATGAATGGGTCACATGGGACATGAGGTGAAACATTCATCACTGTGCATGCTCAGCCCGTGGACATTACTTTTTCACCAGCTTTGTCAGCGTTGCTGCTTTGCCCGTCTTTCTCTGCTTTCTGCGGCTGCTTGGTTACAGGCTCAGCTTCTGCATCGGCTTCCGGGGCCTCTGATTCTGATTCTGGTTGTGGTTCTACTTCTGGTTCAGGCTCTGGCTCCGGCTCAGAGGTCTTAACTGGTTCAGGACTTGGCGGTGGAGAGGGAGAGTGAGTCTGCTGTGGCGCTGCTTCCTCCTTTGGTTCTAGATTTAAAAAAAGAATAGATTTCATGAGCTTTAAATATTAAAATACAGTCTTAAACATGCATCTGCCTGATGAAGATATTATAGAAATATACTGTGATTAATAAATAGTATTATATATAATATAATGAATAATAACATGGAGTTGTGGATGTCTGGATTCTGTATTGATCTCTACCTGGTTCCTTAATGGTCGGTTGCTCCGTCTCTTCCCCCTCTTTCTCCTTAGCAAAGCTCTGTTCCTCTCTGCAGGACAGGACAGGGGACAAAATTGCTGGACAATTCATGGCAGTGTGAGGGCCGCCACGTTGTGACTTGGTCCATTAAATTACAGTTAGTTGTATTAAAAGAGAACTACAGTACAGGACAGACATGTTAGTATTTTTAGGGAAACCTACCCTAATACAGAATTTACACGGCACTCTTCCAGCAAAATTGTAAAATGAATGAAGTATTTGACTATTTAGTGTCTATTTGCACAGGATCATAGAAATCAGCTAAAACTCTATGATGTGATACAGGTAATATTGGGCCTCAGGACTTCTGAGGCTGCACATTAAATAAATAATACAAGACTTATTTATATTTTATTTAATGGTAGATTTTCCTTGGTTTTGAGCACTGTGTATCTGTTGTATGTGTATGTTTCAATCGATAGCATGTGATGTGATGTCCAGTGTGGGCACACAGATGCAATGATACATTATAAATTTTTTTAGACTACACTTACAAGTGTTTTAGAATCAGTCACATTTGTAGCTGATTTGTAATGATATTTTCTTCTCCTCAGCTATTAACACGACATGTTAGCTAGCGTTAACAGTGTTAGTGTTTTCTCTCTGTTGTTAGCAATAAACCACTGACTTGGTGACCCACCTGTAACAGGTAAGCTTATATAACACTAATTATATACTTATATACCAATTTACATCAGGATAGTAATACAGTTAGAGTCGAATAATAGGACAAACGTATTAATTTCATAACATATATTAGTCCATTACCTAACCACGATACTGTCACAAGATACTCACTCGCTCTGTCAATATTCACGTGTGTTAATCGTTAGTAGCCCCGAGAGAAAATGTCCACGAGCATCGAGACACGTCTAGTGACACTAAGTGTGCTGTGGGGTGGTATAAACTATTAAAGACATTTTAGAAAAGCAAGGGAAATATTCCATTACACCTTCGTCCATCATTTTCCCTGCGCCTCCAGACGTGAAACAACAGCAGCAGCAGCAGCAGCAGCAGGTGCACACTGTTACTGTGGGAACCGTTGCGGGGGGGGGATGGAAGGTCGGCTGTTGCCAAGGGAAGCTGTGGTTGCTATGGCACGGTAGTGTGATGCTGGGGCAGCAGATGACATAACGAGAACCCACGGGATTTGGGACCTGGCAGCCGAATGACTGGGAACTGGAACTGGATTCACACGACAGGCTGGGACTCTGGGGACACTGGGTCTCTGAGGTCTCCTCAGTGGTGGATAGTAGCTTAACTATGTACATTTACGTAGACTAAGTACTGTACCAAGGTACAATTTCCGGTAGGCTACTTGTACCTTATTCCATTTCATGTTATTTTAGAGATACGTATTGATATACGTATATTGTTTGTATTGATACAAAATCAATACAAACATTCAAAGGTACTAATTCAAGGTGAAAGGCTAAATGGGTTGAGGGTCCTACTAAGGAAGAACAAAGAAGCCTCCTTATTTTCATGCTTACTCTGCAACTTCACTGTGATCCACAATGCTCTCATCTTCATGTGACGCTGGCAGCCTGGTCATAGGGAACACGCAGTGTCACATCACTGCACAAGGACGCTCCCATTGCAAAAATACAAACATGCCCAAACACACACTTGCTTGCTTGCTCTCTCTCTCTCTCTCTCTCTCTCTCTCTCTCTATGTATCTATCTGTCTATCTACTCTGGTCTTACTCATCTTCAGGCTCCTCCAGCAGGTCTTGACTCCCCATTGAGAGTTTGATGGACTGTCCCTCACTGGCCATCTGTCTAATGGCCATCTCGGCTGTCTGCCTGGCCACCTCTTCAGCCATGCGTGCCATCTCCACGCGCTCCTGCAGCAGACTAAAGAGGGACAGGACACACCAACATGATTGTACTGTGTGGTGAATGTTAGTAATGTGATAAAGGAATATTTGGACGTGACAAATACTGCAGAGACTTTAGATCCTACAGCTAAACCCTCTGGCCCACGACGTATCCCTATGTTTTGACTTGTGTATAGCTGTATATCTACTGCTCCAACCAACACCAACATCAAATCAATGAAATTATAAGTTACAGCTTGTGTTATCGTTGATATTTTGAGAAAACTAATCAGGATGAATATGTTTTGATTCTATGTGATAGAGATCTTAAATATGATTATTATAATAAAGGGATACCTTTTATACTAGCCTACCTGGAACAGCTGGAAGGCTATTATTGGCGTATCGGGGTCCAGTGTGACAACTCTTAAGGACTTAGTTATTATTTGATATGATATTGACATATGACATTTACATCCAGTGGAATTGACTGATTGCAGCTCTGACCACCTCCACCCTCTTGTTCTTCGCCTCTCTTACCGTTCCTCCATGGTAGCCAGAGCTACATCTTCGGCATCCTTTTTGATGCTTTCAATGAACGGCGTCCAGCGGCCCGTCTGGGTCTCAGCATCTTCTTGAGATATTTTTGTCACACTCTCCGACAGCTCTGGGTTGGGGTTATCAAACTTCTGAGACTGCAGTGAATTGGACTGCGTCTGCTGTGTCACTTCCTGCTGCTGTTGGTGCACTGTCGGTGATGGTGGAGTCAGTTTTGTGGATGGTGCCGCAGCTTTGGACTGCTGTTCACCTTTCTGCTGGCCCTCGTTGTCTGACTCTACGTCTTCTAGTACCATGTCAGGTTTGAGTTTGGATGAAACTACGAGAGGGTGACAAGGGTCGATTTGTGTGTGTGAAGGACTTTTTGTATGCACACATTACAAGCTGGATTTGTTCTAATGACAGAATTAATAAATCTACTGCACATACTACACAGGGTTTTAGGCATGGCTGCTTATAATACAGGTATGAAGCAGTGACTCAGGTTTCTACATGCCTATTGCTCATTTGTTTCATTTTGGAAGCTTTTCATATTTATTCATCTTTATGTGTAGATGATGCATGAAGATAATGGAAGGTGTTCCAGGTGGGGACAGATGCTGTCAGACTTAAGGTGCTCTTTATTTCTATAGAGCAGGTTATAGATAAACCACCAAATGAAAATGTTCACATGGACTCTTTATTATTCCTGCAGTATCCTTACATTACAGTATTTAATCACATGAATGTGTTCCTACACCTTGTCTGCATGACAATCAGTAGGTTTTCAACGTGAGTGAGTGTGGCTCTTTCAAGTCAAGTCCAAACCCTCAGAAACAACACCACACCACATGCCCAGGCCACATTTCACAGTTCAAGGCCAAAGAAATAGATCAAGTGGATCAAAATAGGCCATACATTCATGCAGTACTCTCACTCTTATTTGTGTTGTGCAACCTTATTTAAACCTGTGGAAAAGCTTACACAAACTGTAACACGATCAAGACCCAAACTGAACTCAACTTTCTTTGAGCACAGTAATAAACTGATTCTTAAGGAGTAGGACTTTTACATGCATAATACACTATTTTTACAATTTAGTATGAATACAAATACAATTGTTGGTTTTCCTTAAACAACACAATAATGAATGAACATAGCTGCCATATAATTATTTCCAAATTTCTGTAGACGATTTGAGATATTATTCTGAAATTCTCCTAAACAGAAACACGTGTGTTTAAATAAATGGCCATTACATCATCTTTTTTTATCTCCTTTAGCTGTTCTGGATATGTAACTAAAGATGGATTATTAAATATTTCTGCGTCAAACAGTATGTGCAAATTTAAATCACAAAGACTGAAGACAAAATTCAAATTAGCTAGAGAATATACAGTACATGTTTTAGTTATATATCAGTGCACACATTTTAAGTTATAATACATTCATATGAAACTGTATTGAGTACAGTAAGGTGAGTTGAATATATCTTCATATTCTTATAGCGTTTTACAGCTGCCTAGTTGCTGTACTGCTGTGCCTGCTGTAGTTCTGTCAACAGTACAATATGTCTCTGTGTGTGTGTGTGTGTGTGTGTGTGTGTGTGTGTGTGTGTGTGTGTGTGTGTGTGTGTGTGTGCATGTGGGAATCAGAGCGTCCCCCAGTCGTCTCCTCCTGCTGTTTAAGGGGCTCGCAGCGCCTTCCCCCCTGAAACAGAAGGAGAAGAGGGACTGAGTTAGGCTCCGACCGTCCAACCAAAACACCTCTTCAAAGACTAATGGGGTGCTTCAAGAGAAAACACATGTAAAATACTATCCAAATATTACACAGATCCACAGGAGTTACTCAAAAGGAAAAACAACCGGCATATCTCACCAGTAAAGCAATGACTTGTTATAATAAAACACACCCCATGTTTTTAAAGAGATGTTTTGCTGGTTGTAGGCATTAGTCTTTAGTGACTTAACAGTTTGTGGAGAAAACATTATGTGATATAGATCCACTTGATTGAACTGTGAATTGTGGCACTCGTGAGCAGTGGTACTGGCAAGGAAACGGCAAGCAGAGGGTTTTCTATGACGACAAGAACATATATATTTAACGGGGATTAAAACTTGAACCGACCTTTCTGTAGAACTTCAGCTGCAGCCTGATAGCAAAAAATGTAAACAAAGAAAGTTGGATTGCTATCAGTATAGTTCTGGCAAAATTAGAGTGAGGATACATACCAGAAAATATGGATGGTAAAGGAAAGGTTAACAGGTTGAAAGACAAGAACAGGAGAAGGAAGATAATTGCTATTTATTCCCAGAAGTTACCTCAGCGTCTTTGGGTGGAATGGCAGGCTGAGGCAGCTTGAGGCCCAGTCCTGACACGAACCAGCCAACCACACTGTCAAGAGACAAACTAATGAACTGCTTGCACTTAAGCTACCACACAATAATATCCACACTAATGTCCTAATATTAGTAATAGTGGCAGTAATGTTATGTTGCAGGATGTTTTGATGCTTTGTCCACGACTATGGAGGATATTTTTGGTCATAATTCAAATTAAAAGTCCAAATAGAAAACGAAGAGAGATTAAATTAAAAAGATTATTATTTTACTCATAACTACTAGGAATAATTAGGTCATAATTAAAATTCAAAGTCC
>JAVQJD010063326.1:0-10819 GCA_036023655.1 Nannoperca australis | reverse complement strand
GACTACAGACCTGTGGCACTGACCTCCCACATCATGAAGGCCCTGGAAAGACTCGACCTGGAGCAGCTCCGGCCCCTGGTCCAAACATATTCGGACCCTCCCTCTACACCCTCTATTTTTTACTGTTTATTGTTCTTTTTCAATATTTTTATTGAGCATTGTAACTGTATCAAAAAGCAATTTCCCTTCTGGGATTAATAAAGTATTTCTGATTCTGATTTATGGTAGGGTGCAGGGGATGAGGTGGAGTTGAGGAGTTTCAACTCTGCTCTGAAGCTGCTCTGCAGTCTGGTGGTATGGAAGCATATGACAATTGGGCTCACTCTAAAGATAATCTTTATGGCGGCAACATACAGTATGTTGAAAGGGCCTACAACTAAGATGTCCAATATTAGAGGAGCTGCCCGGGTGATGCCATCCCCTCTCCTTGTTGGAGGTTTTCAGTGAGCAAACTCATGAGCTGCAAAGTGGCAGGGATTGTGAGAACAGGGACACATGGTCAGGGGCTGGGGTGGAGGTCAGGATGAGGATTAAAGGCTGCAAATTGTATGTCTAGTGCTATGAGTACAGGTGTCTGGTATATTCTGCAGGGCATCACACTTAAATATTCTTTTATGCAGACAAATCATTTTGTACTTTTCTCATATTTTACTTTTTTTTCTGATATGTGTAAGTCCAAATACCTCAGTTTTGTTTGGAACTTTACTGAGTTACCTTCAGTGCTATTCAGTTTCAGTTCAGTATCTTTTGGATATTTTCTTGATATTGTTCTCATAAAAATATCTAAAAGATGTTACTTTCCTTTACACCATTTCTAAGCCTTACTGCATATTTTATGTGGGAATAATTCAAAAAGACATGACTGCTCTTTCTTCATGTCACACTCATCATGTTTAGCTAGGTGTGTGTACATTATCAGTACATTTTTTATGCTAGCATTCCTGTTTGCTCTTGTGTGCAAGTGTTTGTGAAGAGAAAGTGAAGTGTGTGTGTGTGTGTGTGTGTGTGTAGGTACAAGTTTAATTGGTTTGAAATGAGATTGCCCTCAGGGTGCAGCTTGATAAGTGTGTGTGTGTGTGTGTGTGTGTGTGTGTGTGCGCGCGTGCGTGCGTGTGTGTCTGCACTCTGTGCTCTGTTTACACACCTACACCAACACACTCCCTTTGCCCTGTATCTGCCCTAAGAGATATGTGCACACCACAGACTCACACACACGCAGACAGACACACACACACACACACACACACACACACACACACACACACACACACACACAAACACACTCACACATTTTATGAGCCATCTAGAAAAACAAATAAACAAACTCCACAATCACACCAAGCAGTGGCACACACACTCTCTCCTGCTGTTCATTTATCTGTCTGTGTATCTTTCTCTCTATCTCTGTTGATTTCCATCACTCACTACTACACAACTACAGACACGCAGAAAAAAATATGCTTAAAGAAAATTTTTTTTCTGGACTGAAAACTAAGAAAAATGCAATTAAATAAGCACTGAACGTCATAGTATTCAGTATTATTACATTATCTGGAATAATAGTCAGGCACATAAAAACTCCATTTAAATACCTTTACACCTCCCCCCACCTTGTCAATGAAGATGCTGAGGCACTCTTTGTTAATCTTCGTCCCTTCATCTCTTGTCACCCTCCTCTCCCTCTCTCATCCCACTCTCCCCTCCTCTTTCTCTCAGAGTCACGGCTCATTGGAAGACAAACATCCTGACCCTCCACACACCCCCACCACTCCCCCAGGCCCATCTATAAACTATGCCTCCCTCTATTCCTCCCTCTTATCCCTTCATCCCTTTCTCCCTCCCTCCCTCCAAGCTTAGCTTGTAACCATATCCTACCTGCAGCGTATCCTTTACATGCATTCATCAACATCAGCCATTTAGACAAGCTCTTAGAGGGCAAGAAAAAACAAAACACAACATTAAATTAGCGGGAGAGGGAGAGTTGTTGTGTGGTCGCTGGTGTGATGTGAAAAGGAGGTGTCCTGCAGAGAAGGCATGCATGGAATCAGTAGTATGGCCCCCTTGCTGAGCTTGAGAAACACTGATTCGGGATATGTCAGTGTCAGCAAGGATTTTTTGTTTTAATTGACTGAGGTTGCATAAGTTAAACGATTTAAATGAGTGACTAAATTAGTTTTGCTTTATACTGCAGGTTGCCATGGGACTGTACGATACCCTATGACATCAAACACAGGCCAGGGAAACAGCACAAGAGATGTTGTGCAGTAATGATATGGATATGGACTTGAGCACATTTAAGCTTGTGCTATCAACTAGGGACTACTCATTAACACAAAACTATGTAAATACGAGTTGACTCTGTCTGCATGGTGCAAAAGTGGAGAAAGACCAAAATAGATGGGAGCTCCTTGCTGATGAGGCTGTTTGAGAACTAACTACGTCATAACAAGTTTTACACTAAACTCAAAACTACTAGCTTACAACTTGAACTTCACTTCGAGTGAATGCTGCTTTACCTTCATATAAAATGGGAGAAAAACACTAAAAACGACTGATAAGTTTTGACTATTTTAATAAAGAAGAGATGGTAATCTCATCTCATGCCATCACTTGTGAACAAAGTATGTTTGTGCACCTTATTCATAATTTGACACTTGTAGTCACTTATTAATTGCTTCTGTTGTATTTTAATGTTGTGACTAAGGTAAGGATGGCTGTATGGTCCTAAATAATTATACATCAACAAAAGTCTATGGAACACTTCCTTCTTGGCATAAAATGCTAAAGGCAACACCTAAACTTTCTGTTGCAAGCAATCAGGTGGTGCTCCAGAGAGACAAGGAGGAGGAAATGAGGTGTAAAGAGACCATTACTTTTCTATTTTTATACAGGTGAAGACTTTTCTTTAGTTAAAGTATTTTTAATATTCAGCGTTAGTTTGGATTTGAGATTGTTGAGGTTGATTTAGGTTACTGTTGGCAGCCATAAGAGCCATGGGCTCTATCACAAATGTGACGCCGCCATCAGCCAACCACCATGTCTCTCTGCTTCCTGAATCAGTTCCACATTTAGGAAGCAGGGCACTTCGCCAGGAGTGATCCTCCATGCTGGCTGATGGGCTGGTTCTCGCTTTATAGAGAACTGACAATCACACTGAAGGAGATAACGCAGAGGAGATGCTCACCTGAACTCTGTGTTTGGATGCAGCCTAAAACAGTTACTAGGTTAGTTTTCAAGCACTGTGGTTTTGCTTTAGTACTAAGGTCGATTGTTGAAATTGAAGCTGGACAGCGTAAAAAACGGGTAAAGATAAGCAGAGCAGCTAGGGGATGGTAAGAATCAGATGGATATTAAATAGATTTTGGTAAACAAGTAGACAGTCTAAATGCTCTTGTCTGGAGGGAGGTTTGTCTCAGAGAAAGTAATCCTGTGTGAATAGTTTTTCTCCTCTGTGATTAAAAGCAGTAATTTACTTACCAATAGGATAATTGCTTAGGAATTAAATCAAACAAGATATCCATTCATTCATGCTGGATTTTGACTAAAGCACACTTAATACTATTTTCCCTGCAGAAAAGAGGTATGACTTGACTAAAAGAAAACATAAAAAAATAAAAAGTTGCCCTGTTCCTGAAAAATGTGTAAAAATTTTAAAATAAAATAAAAAATCTATATTAGTGATAACATGTACTTAAAGTTGCGTATACAAAAAAGTACAAAAAAAATTCAACCTTTTTCAAGCTGTTGTTCAGTGGATTGGACAGTTCTTGCTTTCCTGCCTGTCATTCTCTGGCTGGACAGCGACTGTTTGAAGTCAAAGCCCTTCATTGATGAGCAGAGTGCGTTGCAGAGCAAAGAGAAGCTCTCTGAAGTGATGTGTCACACTTTCATCTTTTGCCTTCTTTCTATAATTTCTACATAGCTTCCTCATGACCCGAAAGCTTGACACTGCCTGAGTCTCTAAGTTAAGTCAGTGTGGAAGTTGTGGGAAAGTCTTTGAGGTCATGGGGAACAATGAAAGCTTGATAGGACACAACTGGTGGGAGAAGGGGGTGTGTTTTAACTCATTTTACCTTAAAACTGTTCTGTATAAATCCTGCATTAAGGCCTGGCCACAGCAGTATTTAGAGCAACAACATTTTCCGATGGAATCACAGTAATCAGTGGATTTGCACTGTGAAGTTCTTTGACCCGCATTTTTGCTTCCTTGACCAAAAAGCACATTTTCCATTAAGGGAATGGAGAGCTGGAACATATTAGCAATTACCTCACCAGCTAAAGTAGCTCACTAACTAGCCTTAAAAGTAGCCACCAAGCTTCCAGAAGCACATGTTTTGTTATGATGAAAGGGTGAATTTCCCTGTGTGAACACCTTGTCACATCAGAAAGTGGCACAGCAAACCTTCTGGTGTGACAAGGCCTTCAATGTGTCAAAAGGTTAGATATGCTTTAGTTTATAATTTCATTGTTTCTTTTTTTTAACCATGAACCACAGAGAGAGCTTGTATTACAAATCTGTACTGTATTGAATATATAACAAAAACTGGGAGATTAAAGCTACATGTACGTCTAAGCCATTTTATGTCTGTAGTATGTTCAGGAATGTAAGTCCTTATTCCACAAACAGTATGTGATAGGTCAGCGAGAATATTTGTGTGTGTCATGTGGGGCCCATTGTAAATGTGATTTTAATGCCTCCATCATCCCCTCTAAACTGTGACACAATGTCTTTCTCCAGGTCATCATAATAATCAATATGTTACACTGAATAAAATATGCATCTGTTAATAAAGGCTTGCAAGTTGTTTGGGTGTAATCCATGTTTTTTTTAGCACTCACAGTATTCTTCTTGTTGACTTTTTCTGATAGGGTGTCTTTTACTGTTGCACCAAAATAGCAGGCAAATAACATGCCATTCCAATTAAAAGTCAGATTCAGTGCATTTGTCTCAGTAATGAACCAAATGTAATGGTGTGGTTCCCTGATCACCCAGCAACAGCAAACATAAGATCAACAGCAACACAAACAAAACACACTGCACTGCCATGTGCAATCTATCAGACATGGCAGACTTTGTGGGTGACAAGCCAGTGTGGGATTATGGTATGGGATACCACTGTGGGTTGTTGGGGCACCTGCACAAAGGAGAGGTGGGGTGTCTAAGGAAAATATTATGAACCTCAGCTCATGTTACACTCTCAAAGCGTATTGGCTGGCAGGTCTCCATGTGTCAAAGGGGGCACATGCTTGTCTACACCCTCCCCAACAGGTTCCTAGATTGGTTAGAACATGCGAAAAAAAACACAAAAAAAACATGAAACACAGAAATATCAATCCCCAACACCACAAACTGACCCTAATGAAGACATTTTTTTAACCAAGCACAAAAACATTCTTTAACTAAATTAACATTATCTCCAGCAGGATGAGTAAGTGCAGTGAGTAAGAATGTGAGAATGTGTTATTGGCTGTATTCTGCGTCAGCTACTGTTGGCAGCCAAAATCATCTGGAAAATGGTGAAACTATCTGTATCAATGTGTTGCAATCACATACCAGAAAAGTCCCATTTATTGTACAACTGTCTTATTTAGGTCCTGTTATTTTGCCCTTGTGTGACAGAAAATTTCCATTATTATCATTTTATAACAACAATCATATCCATACACAATCTATATATTTTGTGCTATTGTGCATTAGATGTGTGTGTGTGTGTGTGTGTGTGTGTGTGTGTGTGTGTGTGTGTGTGAGTGAGTGTGCAATGCCAATCAACAAACAAACAACAGCAGCAAAAAGACAACTTTGTGCTACACTAATTCAGGAAATCTTGTACGTCCAGGTAACTTTGGATGATTGAAACAAAGCCCTAAGCACCCTCAGAGTAACAGCAAACATCCATGCATAAACCCGGTGCATGCTTGACTGATGATTTGGAGGACTCCCCTATGACTGATGGAAAGAGAGAACGTAGCAGAGGGAGACATAGAGAGAGGAGAGAGAGAGAGAGGAGGGGGTTGGAGGTAAGCTTGGGCTCTTCAGCCTGTTTGTTTCCGTTCAGTGTTGAAAGACGATCCTTTCATCTCTACTTATATAATGGTATCTGTCATCACACAAAGGGAAGCTAGCAGAGCTTTATCTTGCAGAAATGTACAGAATTATGAGGAGACTCAATGTTCCCAGGACCAAGTGTTTAAGTGGTCTGACTGATAAGGCCTCCAGAGATATCAGTCTGCGACAAGATGTGTGGAGACCCGTGTACAGCAACTCATGTCGGAGACCAGATTGTAGCAACAGGTCCACAGTGTGCAGCATGTCAGATTTCAGATAAAATTGTGCATACCAGTGATTTATACAAGCTTATTGACAGGCACAGGTATGTGTGTTAATTCTGATGAAAAATACTACCCTTCTTGTTTTAAAATTCAAAAATATATACTGAAATATCTATATTCTTCAAAAAATCCATGCTTTCTTACTTCAGCATAACACCTGTGACAGCTCTTCGAATTATTATATAAAACAATATAAATAACAAACTTTAATAATATGTAGATTTTACAGAGACACTGACATAAATATTAGATGTATATAGAAAGAGGATCCATGTAAATGCTATTAGGGGGTTGCTGCTTTCACTTGCTGATTTCATAACATGTGGAGGCATGATAGACTTCACAGTTATTGCAGTTTGACTTAAAAGACCCTAAATGAGTTCATGGGGCTCAGCAGTTTGTAACCACATTTGAAAATTGTCCAAATTGTTTCATGTGTGCTTGAACGTTTTAAAATGGCAACAAATGTGCTCATTCTGTTTGCTAAATTAGCTTTTTGATTTTTGATTAAAGTTTTTATGTATTGTCTAATTACATATTCGCTGTCCAGGGTGCTGAATTATGTGCTAATAGGGAACACTGTATACTGTATATACCTGATGTTAGAGAGAAATAGAGACACACCAATATTTGTAATAACATTGCTTGTTATTGACTGTCATGAATGGCATTGTGTCTACAAGAAGTGGTTCTAATAGCATAATGGTGTCTTGGAACCATAATAAGTCTTAGATACCCTCCGAGCAACTTGTGTGATGTTACACATTCTTTGCTGCCCTGCGTCTACTACAAAATATTACACATAATTGCTGGGTGCCTGAATAAACACTTAATAATATAATGAATAATTACTTTCCTCCCCTACTTTCTCCCTGATGGTCCTCCACCTCTGAGGTTCTGTAAGAGAGATACTTATACTGTCAAATAACTCAGTGAAAAAGGAATGCATAAATAGTCCTAACAAGTTGTTTGTTTTTAAAGTTTCTTAAGGCTGGATGTGTGCATATCTGCACGACTCCTCAGTCACCCTGCAGAGCCTTTTGCACACAATTGGATGCATTGTTCTGGAAGATTCTTCTTATCAGTAGAAGATAGGCTAAACTGCAGAGCTGCGGCAGGCAGCCGCCCTGCTGCAGGTCATGGTCCAGCTCCAGAGAAATGTACACTAAGTGCAGTCACCATGAAAACTTTGCACATAGTTCACCACGTGGATGCTGGAGGATCTGCTACCAGGTGGAGATGAGATCTGTATGTGTGTATTTGTGTCTGACAGCTGTGTAATGGTTTGTGTGTACGTGCACGCATTTGTGAATTCGAATGTTTTTGTACCAGAGCAAGGCTGTTGGGCCAAAAGGTGTGCATAAACACGGTAAGATGTCAGCATCTGCATCATTGTGTGCAATGTCTACGTCAGTCACCCACTCACCTGCTATGTTTCCTATCTTAAAGAAATCAGTAAAGATACTACTAAGAATTGTTTACTTACTGAATATCATGGATCACATTTATTTTCTGTTACAAAGAAAAACCAAGCCCTTGTAAATGCTTGGTAAAATTTCTCAGACAGGGCATTTCTAAAAAGTAAGATTTTTGAAGAATTGTTCTATTATTACGGTTTAGGTTCCTTATGTTGGTCCTCCTCACATGGTTTATTACATTTCTTTCTCTCTCACGTGGGTGGGAGTGAAATATTTTGATCTTTTTGATCGTGACATTAATAAAAGTTCGCTTCCCACAAAATCCTAAACTTGTATCCCATATTACTACATGTGGAGTAAGAGAGAGACAGAGGCACAGAAGGAGGAACGGCTGAGAGAACCAGTTGGCTGTCCTTTGATGTCTTCTCTCTAGACAAGGCCAGGAAGTCAAAAAGCAGCCTGAGACACAGAGACAGTATGGACTCAGAGGTCTACATCCCCGTGCTTTGGGTTGCTTCAAATCTACAGCAGATTTATGATGCTTGAATAAACAGATACATGCACACATATTGTATAGTGCAGTACATACACAGATACATGAATGCAGCCACAAGAATTACAATATCCACATACAGATACAAACAGACTTATACAGACACTCAACCACATGCAGCTGAACAAAATGTTTTAGCTCAGAGGACGAAAACTGGTTTACAGATTGTAATTGAATGTGGGAATGTATGACCGCCTTCATAGTTTTAGTGGTTAAATACCTCCTGTGACCACTCTATTGATATGCAATATATAAATCTAATCACCCTTTTATGTAAAGAACTATTATCTTCTTAAGATCTTGCAGAACATTAAGTTAAGATAGTTCCATAATTATATAAAATGTCAACATGATTTATAGAGACAATGGATTCTTAATCTTTTAGGATTTAGGATTTAGTGTCCCAATGAGACGATTAAACAACACTTTTATTGTGGGGACCCACCAAAATAAGACAAATCACTCCACCCATTTTGAATCCCATCAAACAGTTTAACAGCTGAACAGTGGCATAGACAGCTTGTCTTCTTTTGATATTTTATGACACTGACCTTTGGCTGGAATTTACATATGGACAAACTGAATTTCCAATAGTGTGAAAGTTGTAAAAGACATTTATAACATTTCTCTGCTTAAAAATAGCATCTACAAGGGTCTCTGGCCATGTGTCAAAAATGTCAATACTTGGTTAGTCCTCTAGCGAAGCTGGCGTTTATGTAGGCTTAATGTCAGATTGATCTTAAAAATTATGCCGTGTTCCTATGCCAGCCAGACAACCATCCAAGCCCAGATTGAAGATAATTTTTTCTCTTTTCTGTAAAATTGCAAGCAGGTGTTTGGCCCAGCTTTTCTCTCCTTCTGCTACCCCCATAACCTCCTTCCTCCACGCCCCCCACCTCATGCGTGTAAAAGAGTAACATTAGTTCATAATGTACCAAAAGCCTCCCTGGTTTAAACTCATGTTCAAAACCAAAGGTATCATTAAGATGTTGAACTGAGCATGCACAACCAGGAAATTAGATTAGTATCACTCTTGTTCTCTGTCAATACCTCACCACTTACTCTTAAATAGCCACATTCGTATCATCACAGTCATATTATTTCTTAACAAAGCAAAGCAGAAGAGGGAAGCTATGAGCATGAGTAATGTGGAATTTGATGGCCAGTCAGACTGGGGTGCAGTTAATTTATGCTGCAAGTGAGGGGAGCATTTCAGAATGCTTGTTTTGAAACATGAAGTTGGAAAGAGGGATTCAAATGTTCTACATTTTATGAATACAAGATGGCTTGAAAATATTCCTTTACTGTAACAGAATTATGAGAGAATAGACACTTAATGAATAAGCCAACAGATTGTTATATACAAATAAAACCACGTTGGTTAAGGTTAGATTTAAAGCAATCCTTTGTAACTTTTGCCTAATAAGTGGCAATAACTAAAGACTCATCGTAAATATGGAATAAGAGTTGCACAAGAAGAGAAGGGTCTATGTCACATAAGGCTGTGGCAGAAAAACCTCATAGTGTATTGAATAGAGCAACGGTGCGTTTTATTGCCAGTAATTTCAACTTTTTATTTGTAAAAGTAAGAATGTGGTATTTCTTGCTTCAAATGTTACATATCTTGCTTTAGATAACATGTGATAAAATGTGTTTATGTTAAAGTTTAACTTTAAACAACTTTTTTGCATGAGCTGGAAAATGAAGCCAAGTGTATACGCACATCCTTCTCACAACACCAAGCTGCTAGGTGTTCATAGTCAGGTTTCCTCATGTAGTCCCTTGAATAAAACTTGAAAAACAGTTTTAACCTTTGAATATTCCTTTTTCTCATGTAAAGTTTTTTATCGCTGCATGGCAAGCTGTAATTCACGATTATCTCTAAATCAATAATAATTTAATCTGATATGTTTGTGTGTTAAACCATGACAGAAAAAATGTTGGAAATACACAGTGTGCTCTCTGTGTTGTAAACAAAATGAAAAGAAGACAGCAGGTGCCAGGACTCAGGGTTCTCTCTTGTGTCTGCACTGTTTCACCCCGTATTTCAGATCAGACAGTAGATAAGCTTGAAATAAATGATCCTTGTGTCTCCTTTCTCTTCCTTCTTTACACTTTTGCTCCTGTCTCCTTCCTGCCTGTCCCTAGTTTTCCCTTTTCCCTGCAACTGTACCCCTGAACTCAAAGTAGCACAGTAAAGAAATGAATGCATTGCTTCCTTTCAAATCCACTCACACTCCCTGCACTGGAGAAATCCAGAAAACTCTCACCTTCTTGAATTTCCATCTCTCCTTCTTCATCTTTACTCTTCATCTCCGCTCATTCCTCCAACCATCTTTTTCACTCTCTCACCTCTTCTCTCTCTTCTTCTCATTCTTTGTCCATTGTGTCTTGGCAGGGGGGGGGGGGGGGGGGGGGGGGGGGGGGGGCGGGGCGGGGGGGGGGGGGGGGGGGGGGGGGGGGGGGGGGGGGGGGGGGGGGGGGGGGGGGGGGGGGGGGGGGGGGGGGGGGGGGGGGG
>JAVQJD010063322.1:0-21112 GCA_036023655.1 Nannoperca australis | reverse complement strand
GTTCTACGCTGGTGGTATATACTGACCATAACCCATTAACCTTTTTGCGTTCACTTCAAAATCCAAATCAAAGGCTGATGCGATGGGCTTTGTTTTTGCAACCTTATCATTTGGATATATGTCATATTAGGGGCAAAGCCAATATAGTTGCTGATGCACTGTCACATGCACCTAAGTCATAAGGTGTCTTTCACCAGAGGGAATAGTGGGTTGTACTTGTAACAGGATCTAGTGGGGCCCCTATGAATGACCATGGATGACTAATGACAATGTAACTAATGTGTGTTTTTTTGTTTCAGAGACAGAGGTGGGACATCACTCTTGAGGAGGGAGATGTGATAGCCTCCAGGCCTGGTGGTTGGGTTGGGGAGTGGTTGATTGGGTGATGGCTGGCACCTGGGGAGGGGCTGACTGCTCATCTATGTGTATGGGTGCTTGAGCAGTCAGTTGGTCTCTGGATTCCTTGGTTGGTTTGATTTTGGGTTGGTTTAGTTGGTTTAGGTTGGTCTGTTAGTTGTGTTTTGACACTCATCCATACACGCGTGACATTACTGACACACTGATGGTATTGATTGTTTTGTTTCTTAAATACATTTTTGTTATTCTTTTGGGAACGATGTGTGATCTCCACCTTCTTTTGTCCTTCCTTGATCTGGGTCGTGACATTATTTAGTGTAATTTTTTAACTTCTGTTTTTTTATTCCACATGTAGGGCAGCTATGTTTACTCATATGTGATAAGATGGATCAGTTTGCAATGTACAGTGAGATCAAACGCGTACCACACCAGTTGAAGAACGTGAAAAATGCAGTCGTCATCAAGCTGTAGGCCGCCTCTTAGGCTCATGTTGAAGTCAGTAGCAGCTGGGAGGTCACTTTTGAACCAACATTGCATACATTATATATCTGGTGCTGCAGCCCTAATATAGACAACAATATGCTGTCTTACACAGTCAGACAATACAACATTACAATACAATACAACAAAAAAACATTGTAACAGGTTACAAAAACATGGCACCAATCTCTTGCATATATTTATAGCCAAGGCTAATTTGTGACACTTTCTGTTTAAAAAGATCATACAATTATGATTAGTAAGAATACATTAGTTAAACTGAGTATTTACAAGACATTACAATAGTTTTACTCATGTTGCTGGTATTCAACTACCAATAATACAAAAACACCAAACAGGATACTCACTCAGCCTACCTTTCAAGTACCAAACTGTCTTTTGCCT
Source organism: Nannoperca australis (assembly GCA_036023655.1). NCBI lineage: Eukaryota > Metazoa > Chordata > Actinopteri > Centrarchiformes > Percichthyidae > Nannoperca > Nannoperca australis. The sequence goes on along the minus strand of JAVQJD010063322.1, from coordinate 19,870 downwards.
AAGCCTGGACGTGCCCTCCTGGCAGGGGATCCATCATGGTGGGGGAGGAATAGGGGAATGCTGAAGACAACCAAACTGGCAGCAACCCAGGAAACTTGAAGTCAAGAAGGAAGCATGATTTCACTCTGAGATAAACAAGGAATTCAATTAGAAGACACTTTTAGAGTCACCAGAAAAGAGTGAGAAAGCGAGCCACGGAGTGAGACAGGAAAGGCAAGAAATTAAATAATGGATGTGTTTAACTGCTATGTAAACAATTAACACAAATACGACTAGAATAGACTGAGGTAACTTTAATCCAATCCAATTCAATTCAGAGACTCATGAAAGAAAAACTGTTGGTTTCCCATAGCTCTTTTATTACTCTTGGAAGTATGTGTACCTCTGTCTCTTGGTGAGAAGGTCCTTTGTGCAAAATCACATAATTTTAAGATTAGTATGGGGAGTTAACCTCCCTCTTTCTGTCCACATTTCTGGTTCCTCACTTGGAAAAGTGGCTATCAACAAATATTTCACTTGCATCCTTCATTTGGCAGCCCCTACAGACATGTCTCACTTGACACATTGCGGGGAAACTATCATTACAAAATTGTTTTTGCAGTTGGCTTTTTGCACATCAGACACGTACACATACAAGAATTTGTACAAAAACGCACGTACAGAGTGCATACAATAATGGACAAAACTTCTGTGCATGGATGTGCATGGGATCATGGTCTGCCACACAGCTTAATCTTTGACCAGCAGCTCATTGTAGAGTGATAGATGAACCTGCATGCTCAGAATTCAGGAGCAATGATTCTGAGGAACAAATCTACAGTGAAATTATTATTATTATTTGTCATAATATTTATTTATTATTATTCCCAAACTAAAGTGCATTTAATCTCAGAAGCTTCAACTTTAGGTATTTGTTTAAACACTATTCATATTTATTAGTAACACTAATTAGACCAATTAAACTTGGGTCTGTTCTTTGAAGGCCATTCACCAACCAAAACAATTTTCTCAAGGTATGCAACAAAATCAACAGCAGTAAATCAAGGAAAATGGGAGAAACCTCAAATCACAGGAATGGGAAACTGGTGAAATCATAAATATTGTGGAAAAGACAGACTTTCTTTTGTTCCATCCAATATTTGTAGCACAAGAGCAATAGATCATTTTAAGATGATAATGTTGACAGAGCTGATAAGCTACATATAAGGAGTCACAACGACAGAAGGCAATTGTTTCCATAGCCGAGCAAACAACTTCCCCTATTCCTATTAAGTGCCCATTTGGCTCTAATAGGAAAGGCGACAATTTTACTGGTAACTCCAGGTCTAATGGGCCAACATCAGGCTGCAGCAGCAATGGGAAGTGAAGATTTCTGCAGCTGACAGAGTGAAGGACAGGGAAACACATTATCAAAATATCTGAATGAGAGACACATTTCTTGCACTGTATGCCAATACAACATTGACCAGAAAGGCCAGTTTGCAATGATACTCTGCTGTCAACATCATATTTAAGTATTTAAGCAAAGCTGATTTTGTCTTTTGGGGCAAAAAATTATAAGATAGCTGATAAGTTATATATCTTCATAAGAATAAGAATACGAATACTAAAGACTAAAGACTAAGACTAAATTCTTTTAAGCTGTTATAATTTCTTTTTATATTAACAAGGGATCAAATGTGTGTGTGAAAGGGGGTCCCATGAACTGAACAAACCCAAAGAAGCACCCTTGGCTCTACAGAGCATTTCAGCATCTTGAGACTTCCTGTTTTGGTTTTGTGGCCTGAAACTTTACAGTTTTGGTCCAGTCTCAATGGTCTCATCAGCATCATTTTCAGATGCATCTGTTTTCAGTGAAAAACCTCTCAAAAATTCTCTGTACACAACGTGTCCAGCAACAAACATCAGTCCGACACCGTTAATGACCAGAGTCAGATATTTACTTCAGGAGTTAGTGGAGAGCAAAACAGAGCTAAAAGGGGAGTGAATGTTGGACAAATGAAAGTTAAGGTCTCCATATCTGCTGGATCTGTAAATATATAAACATTTCCATAACAAATTAAAAGGTAATAATATATCAGTGTTGTGTTCACACCTTGTAACTGTTCCAATAAAGATGTTACAGCAAAATTAAGGCATTCATGCTGAACATTAAAATACTTTTTTTTTTTAAACATAGCTGAGTCTTTAAAATGCCAAACATGCTAGACCTGCATGTCCTTATTTGTTATTAAGGTCAAAACTTAAGACTCATATTAAGTCTTCATTTGTGGAACTGAAGTCTGATTCAAGTCCAAGCCTCAAGTCCAGAGCTCCGGCCACATTTATCAGATGGCCCTGGGTTGTCATTTCCAAAGAAGGAAGACTGATGCTTGGTGTAGATTTTGAGAGATCACATTTATATTTCAGCTTCACCCAGTATCATACATTAATATCTGATCTGTTTCTCAGCAGCCCCAGAGAAACACACAGAGGATTAGTGAGGTAGTCCTGCCCACCTAATCAAATTGTCATTAGCCAGTTGCTGATAAGCTGGTAATTACAGGAGCAATCAAAGTCTCAATGACATGTAATTCCATTAGAAATCTGTCCTACTGTCCTAAACTGTAATTAACTGTAATGTGTTATCGTGGTTTCATTTCTCACTTCTCTACACGTTGGCTAAACTTGTTCACACTGCTTGCATCAAACCAGCTTGATTAGCCAGAACAAAAGGTTACAACACTCTGCCTTGTAAATATATACAGCACATTTTGAAAGAAAAAGAAGGTGGATAACCACATAGATAAAATATAAAATCTGACACTGTACAATAGCCTCTGGTTTTAGTGAGGTGTGTAATCGTGCGGGTGCTACAGTGTAGTGCAGAAAGCAAAGGTTGAACATTTTATGCTGGTTTTTGATAAAATAAAATAAAAAAGGCAGCGTTTACTGCTTTCTGGTTGCATGGCAAGGCAGTATCTCTAATGACTTCAGGATAACAAGGCATGTTTCTCTAGCCATGTTGTTTTTTCTCCCACATAATGAAGATTGGTTTCCCCTAAGCAACAAGATGTCCTGTTTGCATTTTTCAGCTGGTACTCAACTGGCCTCACTGCAAAGGAAGAACCAAACACAGGGACTGGCTGTTCTATTTTAAAAGTCAGAGGAACAGGTCCAAGCTCGTCGAGTGCCTACATATACCATTAGCAATGCGAGCAATGTTCCAAAGCAAAAGGAAGCTGGTTGAAGAGATGCTATCGCATGGCGTGCTCTCATGTTTTCATGCCATTCGTGTCCCTCTGCTGTCTCAATCTCAAGCCTAAAACCTCTCCTACCTATCTTCTCCTTCAAGCTTATCCATCCTGTCGATCCTGCTGCCCATTCTTTTGTTTTGCCTCCCCAGTGCAATTCAAGCATAAACTGGCCAGTCAGGATTCTTACGAACATACAGGTAAAGAGGCCATGTTGTGTTAGAAAGCCGTGTTGAGGTGTGTCTTTCTAATCTTAGTGTGACTGGTATTGAGTAGGTGAGCATGTCAAGGGACTTGCGTGCAACACAGGAATTTAGCAACAAAGGAAGGCACATGCCCCCCCCGCCCCACTCCCTCTGGCCTCTTGTCCCTTTATCTCGAAAGCCCCTTGAGATCACCAAGAGCAATTTGAGTCATGAAGCTTTCCCAAAGTAATAACACAGACTATGATTTTGTTTTAAAAAGAATAATCCAGAAAAATAAAGCAATACTACTTCAGCATGTTGTTCTTCACAATGAGGGATCATTCAGTAGTAGATTACACAACCCAGTTCCCCTTCCTCGACATTCCTTTTCTCAGCCTTATCTTTAATTAGGATGTTAAGCCTTATTGCAATGCCCTCTAACATAAAAGTGCTGTCATACTAGGCACCAGTGGATATTTGTTCACCCCTCACTCACTTTAGTTGAAGATGACATTAACAGTGAGTAAAAAACTAGAGCTGCATGTGTCTAAAAAAATGAAGCAAAGGCTTGAAGGCAGGCTCAAGGGCCTTCAAAACAAACCAAAACTCGATAAGCATGATTCTTCTTGCACATCAACAGGACCATACAACAGGAAAAATAAGGTGAGCAATGCCAATTAGTTGGCCAGTTTTGCCTTCATATGTTAAACCTGCAATAACTGATTTTTCTCCACTTAGAGGAAGTGGGAAAATGCTGCTAACACAACACTGACATATCAACTTATAGGTTGATACACTGAACTTGGTAGCTAACAGTTTGTCAAATTTACACATCCAGCAGTTAAGGAGCAACATTTGGAGTTGTGTTTTTGGCCATCTAGTGAATGTCCAATATTCACTCTCTTTTTAGCTTTGTTTTGCTTCCCTAACAACTCCTGAGAAAAATATCTGGGTCTTTAGCTGCTAAATGTTCCCCTATGTTCCCCAGCTAGTTGCTAAATTTGTCTGTCTGCAGTTGCTCTGTAGTTAGCATACAGTGGGTTTTTAGTGCTTTTTTTCTTTACTGAAAACAGCTGCCTGTTGCGTTCAAAAACGATGCTGATGAAAAACACTGAGGCTGAACAAAAACAATGCGCTGAAAGATGTTCAAACCGTCCACGGAGCAAAGGGGAACTGCAGAGTCTGGTTATAATCCTCTCTGTGTCCAGTAGTCATGTGAGCCAATGTTAAAATATTGAATATAGCTGATTTAATACTTGTTTAATACTGTCCCTTTCTCAACAGCTCAAAAGTTCCACAAATGACACAATGAAGTGGTACAAACTCAGCATTATGTCGGCTCTTGAATGCTACTAAACAGTGCACAAAATACTGAGTGCACTGAGTGTGGCACCATGTCCATAGGTTCTCAACATCGCTAATTATAATGATGAGCTTGTTGTTTGAGGTATGATAAGCTGAAGATAAGAAAAGGGTATGTTAGGGGCCCGCAATTGAAACAGTTAACACAAACAAAACTGGGACTGTAGGTTAAAAGCAAAACAACACAAAATGGCAGTGATCATTATTACGATGGAATGGATTAACAAATTCCTGAAACTATGTGATATAGATTCTGCAGATGTTATAGGATTAATAATTCATAACCTCCTGACAGCATTTTTGATTATTCTATGGTGGGTCTATTTAATTATTGTTTGAAACAAAATACATGTAAAATAAATTACATCCATTTGATGGACACCCAGAGTTCAGTTGTTCTTTTTTTCATGACCAGCTCAGAAATGTAAATGCTGGTGAAGTTGCTGTCCAACAGTCCTGATAATTAACCAATATGTGTTGTGAGATAAAAGACCTTTAACATATTCTAAAAATAGATTTTGGATAAGATTTTATGCTCTTACGATATGTATAAGTAATGTGACACTATGCAATGATTTATGTGCAGATAGATTTTCTGAAGAGATGGCATGGAAATTATATAGTACAACTTAGAAGTATAATGGTATAAAATATTATTTACTAATTCAATTTTTACTAAACTCATTCTGAACAAAACAATGACGTCCCATGCAAACAATGAGGATTAGTGATTGTTTTTAGAAACCTTTGCATGCATTCGGGGCATTTGAGATTTTTCACCATGCCAGGATCAGCAAGAATAACTGCACATCCTCCACATGTCTAAGTCATGGGCTCCAGCAGATTAGTTCTACAAAGTTTTTACATTAAAGAAGGTTGAAAGAAACAGACAAACAAATATCAATTGAAGTTACTCTGAATGTAAATGTCCATTATTAACCCCGACTCCACTCAAATCCTCGTGCTGCCCCTTACAGCCACACTGAAATCATACAGGACTATATAGACTGTACGGAAATGATTGGGGTGGTGAGGGGGGCTGAATCGTATATTTCCCCCCTCAGCGATATTTTTTTTAAACAATAAATCTTACAAGTGAAGGCTGAAATAAGATGTAAATCCGTGATGAGAACCTTTTTTTTTTTTTTTTTAAACACTCCATTGCTCTCTTCCCCAGAAGATGTATCTACTGTGCCTTTAGAAAAATGAAAAAGCATTCATATAGTTCCTTACTACTATAACATGACCCAGCCTCTGTCTTCAACAATCATATAGATTTCCTAGCTCAGTGTTAGGCTATCATTTTGTGCCATACCACGATGGGATCTAGTTATCTAACCCTCTTCCTCTTCCACCCACCCCGCCCATCTGAGATCTACTGTGGCTTCAAATTGACAGAAAGTTGTGTTTTCACAAAAGACACAAGATTAGGCAGTTTGCCAAGTAGTTGTAAAAAAGATTTTCTATGTAACAAAACTATACATTTCACAATGTCAGCTATTAAACCCAGATTTCTATTGATTGAGGTACATCATAGCATTCTGTACCTTTACCTACTAATAGCAATTGGTTCTTTGTTAGTGCTTGACAGTTTGTCTTGCATTTCTCTAACGTTGGTAGAGAAATTGGCTTGTATTTTCAACACCAACTGATCATATTGTCACTGTTCAGAAAGACAAGGCTGGTAGTGTACTCCATGAGATTGAATTTGGCATGTTCTTACTGGCAAAATGGCAAGTTGGCAACAGCATGTGCACATTCATTATTTCATTCCATTATTCACCCAAAACTTGTGAAGTTATGGGTTGCAAGCCACATATTTTTGGGTTATTTCCATTGATTTATTCATTAAATCAACAGTTCTGGGGCCGTATTCACAAAACATCTTAAGGCAAAAAGTAGTTCCTAACTGGCTGAGTTAAGAGAAACCCCTAAAAGCAGGGGTGTGTAAATTCTAACTCCTAAAGTCTCCTAATGTTTTGGTCTGAGAGTACTTCACAAAGAATTTTAGCACTAATAGTAGTGCCTGAGAGACATTAGAGGCAGTCTGAGGACTTGTAAGTCACTACAACCTGTGCACAATCAGCCATCACATCAGTCTTAGAAAAGTACAACAAAAATTAACTTTTAAAAGCATTTTTTAAAGAATCAATTATTTAGAATTATTTAATTATTTAATTAGATTTAATTTTAGCTGAATTAAATTTTTTACATTAATTGAATTTAAATATATCCTTTATTTTGATTTAACTTAATTTGGTAAAATGTATTTATTTAATTGATTAATTAATTAGTTATATAATTATTTTAATTATTAGATATATAATTAAGATGTTTAATAATTCGGGTTTCAGTTGGATATAATTTATAGTGAATTACTGACAAAATTAGTTATCCCATAGAAACTTATGACACACATGCTTTATACACCACAGTACAGGATGTAAAAATGTTTTATGCACTTCTTTGATGTAGATTTGTCTTTAATTCCCACTCTCCACCCACACACCTGATCTTATCTGCTACTATCTTTTCATGGAACATGTTCTCCCTACAGTACCAGCCAAAGGTTTGGACACAAACTATACATTCCTAGTCACCCAGCATATGGCTTTCCCCCTGTAATAGTGTTGTTTACATACTCAAAACATATGTAAATTGTAAATATATAAATAATGTAAATTTATGCATTTTTGTAGGATGAATATAATGTAGGAATGAAGTACATAGTGAACTGGGTTAGCATACATATTAAGGTTAAGGGATGAGGGTTCAGGCTAAGGTTAGAGATTAAGGGATGAATAGAAGTCAGTGTAATGTCTCCACAGTTTTTGACAGAACAAGCATGTGTGTGTACTAGTGGGAGTGAGTGCAGCTTGATATGTGGGTGTGTGCTTGTTTCATCTGTTTTATCGAGTGAATCACCACATATTAATTGTGAAGCAGAAAGTCTTCGTTACAGGTCAAATGATCTGTGGCCTCACCAGATGCAACGCAGCTGCACAAAAAACAGCATTTTACTAACATTATTCAGAGAGCTTTCCTTCTGACCCTTAAAATACAATAAATGACTTGGTCTATAATAAGGCCACTTAATATGGGTGGCGTGGTGCAAAGCAAGATACAATGACCTGCCTTAAAACACTGGCTAGAGCACTGTGCTTGCAAATGTACATGACAAGTCAGTGGAAACATTTGGTTACTGCAGTATGACCGCTGAGGATGCAGGCCAGTCAAAAGGGGTTCTGTGTGCTCGAATAAGGACTGTTTATGTACTTATTACATAAGTACTTATTACACCGCTGATTGGCGGGCTCCTTGTGTCCTAACTATTATACAGTGGACTTCATGCAGCCAGAGAAAACGGGTGGTACACCTTGTTTATTAAGCAAGGTCCAAACTTCGCACTCACACTGGGCTGGGCTTTGACATGAGTCTGGAAAATGAGTGTATATCTCTCCCTCTTTCAGTGTCCGTATACACACTGCGTATTGGAGCAAGTCAGCATGTCACTCCAGGTAATGTCTCCACAGCGTTTCATTTTTTACTAATGTTTAGAATATTAGAGCAGGACATTGAGAGTTTGCTGTCTCCACTGCTTTCTGTGAATAGATAAAAAAGTATTTGTTTTGAACAATTTAAACACACATGAACATATAAAGAGATAGAAATAGAGCAACTTAACTTTTACATTTACATTTCTCAAGGTGCCACAACATGAAATCTCTGGAGGATAAGGATGACTGGCCAACAAGGTGATTCCAAGGACTACCCATATCTTACCATCTTGAACATGCTGTTCATAATGTTGGATCTGTTCAAACCTGTCTCAGTTTCACAAACAGTTGCTCTGCACTGAGCTTATTGTTCAACAACTAACAATTTACCAAGCTACATAACGAGAAGTGCTGTGCTGAAGTGTCAGGGACCGCATTTTACCATATTTTGTTTGGTATTTGTTAGCCCAATTTGTGCAGGGATAGGCTCCAGCCTCCTTATCCCCTGACTTGGGGTATAGATAATGGATGGATGTTGATTGCGGACTATTTGACAGGAATATGGCCCTGTGGAGTTTAAGATCATTACCTATATTATAACTTGCATTCAGCAGACACACAAAGATGCACTGCCTATTGCAAAGTGTGATAAAAGATAGCAAAAAGCCAGTTACAGAGAAGAAAAGATTTACAATGATTATAAACAATGCAAACATTTTAAAAAGGCTGTGCAAAAATTTAATGAGGTAGGAAATGCATTTAACATGTCTATTAGGCCTTAAAAGTGGTGAGAAACACTGAATGTAAATTAAAATATATTGTTTGCTCTCAGATATTTGCTCTATAATGTTCTTACCTGTCAACATGCATTTTATTGTTGTCTCACATTCTTTTTTTGGACCAACAAGACTGCCATCAAGATTTCCAATGAGGCTAATCTTTATCTGGCATGTCACCTACTGGTAGATCACACCTGAACTGCCATCAATAATTCAGTGAGATCACAGGTGAAAATGAGTAATTATGGAGATTAATGTCAAAAAGCCCTGGCTGACTGTAGAGGGCCAACATTCTACTGACACTAGATGTAGTCATTGAACCCCGTAGGACCAGCTGAGAGCTTAACCAGAGCCCTTCTTTCTCTGTCTGTGTGTCTCTGCCTCTGGCGCCAGCACTCTGCACTCCTGCTTTTCTCACTCTGACACTGATGCAGAGGATGATCAAACCACTTCTTTTATTAAGATATAAAGCCAGTGTCAACCTCGGATCCTAATTTATTGTTTTCCTTTAAGCAATGATGGTCGACCTTGTGGCTGTATGGATTTTTAATTGCATGTGGTAATGGACAATCGTCAACAATCTTGCAGAACAACCTGTTCCTACTGACCAAGGGTTTAGGAGTTTGATGTGAATATTGCTAGCAACAGGACAACACAGGTCACATTTACTGCCAGCATGCTTCTTATTCACAATGTATCTTGGCAGTGCTTTGTTTTCAAATCTTACCGAACAAGATACTCAAATTAACTGGCTTGGTGCTATATACATAAATACATGCACACACACACACACACACACACACACACACACACACACACACACACACACACATATATATATATATATATATATACACATTGCAAACAATACATTACTGCTGGAATAGCCACTGCAACTAAATTAAGAAAATAAACCACATGAGAATGATGACGGGAACAGGAAAAGGTTCATGGAGCCTGGAGTGCAGATGCAGGAGACATTTTTGCCTTGAGATGTGGATTGTTCAAAAGGCCCTGTCACTATTGCAAAGAAATGACAAAAAAAAGTTGTATTTCCATTAATTGTAAAAACATGAGCTTGAGATTACAAGCATCTGTATTCAGGGTGGTTTTCAGCATAGAATACTTAAGATGGGGCCAAAAATAGCCTGACATTGTTCTCGGACGTCTCTCTTGAGAGTGTATGGGGGGGACATCGGTGCATTAATGCCTCATTATTCCCTGTATACAGCCCCGGAAGAGACTCCGCAAAATGTCAACATGTGGTTCTACTTAGAGCATAATGAGTGTGATTTACCCACAACACGATAGTTGTGGAAGGCTGAACAGCTCGGGCTCTAAATTACCCTTCTCTCGCCTCAACATATGGTCTCACACTATGTATCTGCTGGTCAAGGAACTGCTTTCGGGCTTTTATGCCCACAGGACACATACACGAGGAAGAAATTTTCTCTGGTCAAATGTAATTTCTGTGATTCATTTTCTTTAGGTTATTGATCTAAATTACAGTACATGTTATGTTATTAATATAATTTTTTTACAAGATAACAAAACTTCAGACCCCAGATCACTAATGATGGCTCTGCATTAGTGATCTGGGGTCTGAAGTTTTGTTTTACACTTGCAGCCACTCCTTCCTTCTCCCTCCAGTCATGATTAGCTAATGTAGAGTTTCCTGTGCAAAACAAAAAAGCTACCAGACAAACTCACAGGAGGCATTCGAAAATATCTGATGCACAGAAAAGTCACAACAATCCAAACTGTGGGGAAGGTGTTTGAAAAGATTCCCAACTAAAATGATTGATGTGATTTAATCTGGACTTAAACCTTAAACGTGTAGGACCAGGAAGATTAAAAGTGGAGCCTTTTTCAAATGGAGTAGCTCGACCCCTTCTGTATTTTGTGTTTACACTCATACCACTGGCTCCTGTTCTACTTTTGTTTGACAGGTTGAAGACATTAAACGTCTCTCTTTTCTCCTCTCGGAAAAGCAATGGTCAGCACTTCAGCAGATCCAAACAACATCTTGAGGAGCCACTCAATAAAAAAATCCACATCTCTGTTTAACTAATGGCCTAGGATCAGTCCTGCTGAATATTGCAAACTCTGTTGTCAGCAGGATTTACACCCCCTGGAATTTCTCCATTGACAATGAGCGAGAGAAGGGCTGCCTGGACCAAGCATGGAAGTGTTGGCACTGACCAGATGGATTGCGTTGTGAATTGAAATGTAAACTTGTAATGTCCAGATGGCCGCCAAGGATAAGGCCTTCACCATCGGCAATGCTGTTAGTCTTTAACAGAGAAATGCCAGAGGTTTTTTGAATACAAGCTGATTGGAACATATGGTCTTTAAGGTTTCCATGGAGAGGAGGGAAACATTCCCAGGATACAGTATATGTGGGGAGTGAGCATGTAATAAACAGGCTTTCTGAAGCCTTATGACTGCTCGGATGATTTGCAGCCTGTCATCATGAACTGAGCAAATCCCGGAATGTTCTGCACACTGTAAATCGCGTCATTTTTTATGGAGGAAGTATGCAGCTGCTGTCAAATATATCTCCAGATTTACAACTGACAACACACAAAGCAGGGAACAGGTAAGAGTGTCGGAAACATTTTAGTGACATACTGCTGAGGTCAAGTGCATTGGAGGACCATGTTAATCATGATGGATTTGCATTTGATCAAACTCATCAGACATCACACATTTGGCCTTAATGGGGTATGACATCACATGCAAGAAAAATCACAAACTATTAAATCATAAACATGCAAAGTGAATGGAGAAAGTTATTCCTGCAAATGACTTATTATGCAATATTGTATCACTGCATGCACAGTACACACATTTTACCATTGCAGGGCTCAGTTTGTAATGGTGAGAAAGCTCTCACGGCTGATTCCACTATCAACAACTCAGCTTGTGCCAGCTGCCATGCTTGACTAGACTAGGACCAGGTCCAGGTCCACCAACAGCATCTTCTCACGCAAAGACAAATGAGCCGCTGTCAAGCTGTCAGCTCCACAGCAGTGACATTCAGATGGGGTCTCTTTCATCAAGTTTATAAAAAGCGCCAGTGTTTTGCTTTTGCCCACTTTTCCCTTTTGTGAATGCACTCACAACTCCTCAACTTCCTGTCAGATAAGTGACAAAGTGACCAGGACTGTGTATATGATGGCAAAGAAAAGCATGCGACAAACACAATTTGATTAAACATCTATTAGATTCTCTCTTGATCATTTGTTTTAGGAGTGACTTTTATCGGCAACAAATAAGTACAAATGCAGACAGCTTGCTACCTGTAGACATAATAACTTCTGTTAAATGAAATGAAGAAAGAACCTCTGTGTAGTCTGTGGAATGTTCAGTGTGTCTGTCATGATACATTTATTAACTCAAACATTATGCTAGCATAATCCTGGTTTTACATGTTGGTAAACGCACTTGTTTGCCTTGATTTATACCACTCTTATGTCAATACATTTAATAGGAAGCTGGAGTCAGCAGCTGGTTAGATTAGCTGTGGAAACAGGAGGAAACAGCTAGCCTGGCTCTGTCTTTAGGTAACAAAATCCACCTACCAGCACCATTGAAGTTTACAAATGAACACGTTATATCTTGTTTGTTTAATCCATTTAATCATTTGTGAGCTTTTAGATGTGCTGATAAAAGCTGTAGCTTTTTCACCGTTTCTTTAATCTACGGAAAGCTAACCATTACTTGACTTAATGTTAAAAGGACAGATAAAAGAGTGGCATCACCTCGTCTAACTCTTGACAAGAAAACTCTGTGATGCTTATGAACTGATCTTCACAGAAATTCCACAAAAACAGCTAATTTGTGAGTGTGTGTGGGTGTTGTCTAAGACCACCTGAGATGTCACCTTTGATGCTGTTTTGCATTTTCGTATTTCTCCCCATAAGATTTACACTCACTTAAAATGTATCATGATGGCATCTTCAGTAGGACTTTGGGGCTCTGTTCTTTACATTAATGATTTACCCCTTTGACTATGCGACAAATAATGCAGTTAATGACAAATGGTAAAATATGAATCATTAAAAAATCTGCAAACAAATATGTGAATTCTTATGGGAGTATTTTACTTAAAAGTATTCCTTTTAAGTAAAAGTAAAATGCAAGGTGAGAATAAATGCAGAGCAATCACAGCTGCAGTTGAAGAGCTGATCAGACCAAAGAAGGACCTGCTCGGTGACAAGAGAGCTCAGCACAGCGCTGGATATCTGAAGTGAATCGCATGGAAGGCATTTGCCTGATTGTTCTTCTTCAGTGCACCGGCTTGAGTAACAGTGAGATAGCCATCTATTATTTTCTTTTACTGCTCTGAGTCAAAGGGAGGGCACTTGTTTCCTGTTCTCTACAGTTGGGGGTGCCTCGTGCCTTGTGGTCTACAAAGTTGACCACAAACTGATTTTACAAATAAACCTTTAGAGATCTTTTGCAAGATCTAATGAACTGTAATCACAATTAAACTGCTAAACTTGCCAAATAAGTCTAATATTTTTGTTTGCTGCAAAGCAAATTGTTGAGCGTTGGAAGTGTGTGTCTGACATAGTCCAGCATCATTTGACAATGAGAACCAAAGCCAGTGGTGGAAAAGCCTGTCACATTGTTGACACAGTAAGGTGACAGATACAGTTAATGGATTAACAAGCTTTGCGTAGCTGCTACATTCAACACAACATCAGTGGTATTAAAGAGTAAAGAGCTCATGGTCATCACATACTTTTGAACTTACAACTAAAGAGAACATTTTGTAATTTTAGTGCGACATTTTACACACTTTACACGCTCTAATGGCGGATATGTTCTTTGCCTATAGTTATGTACGTGTGTGTGTGTGTGTGTGTGCGCGCACGCTCTATTAGGGCACTGATCCCTGTATGGTTTCAGCACACAGACAACCTTTTCAACTCCTCCCCTTTGCCTTCAGCCAGGGTGTGATTAGAGCCAATACAATCTTGGGCAACCTGCACTGAGAGAGAGAGAGAGAGAGAGAGAGAGAGAGAGCAAGCAAAAGAAAGAGTGGGCAGCCACTCTGGTGCACTCTGGTGGTTCTTGCAACAGCGTCACTATTGCTTGATCTCTAACAGTCCAACTGTGGCATTGTGGCTCATGCAAGATTCAACAAAAACACTGCAAACTACTCTAATCCCAGTGGACGGATTTAAATGGACATGGCTGAGTTTTCTACTTTCTCCTTTTTTTCACTCAATGTATAATGGATTCATGAAAGTGCCGCAACTCTGTGAAATAACATTGTTTCAGCTTTGTGGACAGTTTGGATACATCCTTTCGGAGAACATGTTGTCGTTGCCCACACCAGAAGAACTACAACAAACTATCTGATCTTTGGAAACATGGAAAGCCACTACTGCCTGTTGAGCACTGCCAAACAGGACTCCTAGGGTGTGACATGTAAGCAATAACTGCAAAATAAAAGAATAACTATTATTTAGCGTGCAAAACTTCATCAGGTTTTTATTTTGCACAGATTTATGATGCTAGTAAAAATTGCAGATTCTTTAGTTTTAACTTTCTTCAACATCTTGTGACTGAGTTGAGCCGGTTAATAATGGATGGCAACCTGAGCACTTTGATTAACAGAACAGGACCTTACCATGCCGCGTCGGGACCCTGGAGCCTCATCATACTGGTCATCATCATACTGATCATAGTGGTGGGAAACCTGCTGGTCATCATCGCTGTAGCTCGTACCTCCCAGCTACAGACAACGACAAACATTTTCATTATGTCCCTGGCGTGTGCAGACCTCATCATGGGGGTCTTTGTGGTGCCTCTGGGGGCCACTATTGTGGTGACAGGTAACTGGCAGCTCAGTGCCATATTCTGTGACTTCTGGACTTCTGTGGACGTCCTGTGTGTGACGGCAAGCATCGAGACGCTCTGTGTCATAGCAGTGGATCGGTATATAGCCATTACGAGGCCCCTCCGACACAAGGTTCTGCTCAATAAGTTGCGTGCCAGAATAATAGTTTGTTTAGTGTGGGCTGTGTCCGCCTTAATTTCCTTTGTACCAATTATGAAAGGGCTTTGGCGTGATAATGATGGAAAGGACTGCTACGAAAACCCTAAATGCTGTGACTTTGTGACCAACAGGGCCTTTGCTATTATATCGTCTATAGTGTCTTTTTACATTCCACTGCTTATTATGATATTTGTGTATGCAAAAGTCTTTCTAATAGCCACACGCCAGGTCCAGCTCATAGATAAGAATCGCATACGATTCCAGAATGAATGTTCAACAGCGCAGATGCAAGTTGGCCCCCACATCAACAATATCCTGCCGCCGGCATGTGCAGGATTCAGCAACTACAACACAGGGAGGAGAAAGAGCGCCAAGCGGAGGCCATCGCGGCTAATGCTCGTCAAAGAGCAGAAAGCCCTCAAGACTTTGGGTATCATCATGGGGACCTTCACTGTGTGCTGGCTGCCCTTCTTTGTCGCCAACATCATCAACGCATTTAACAGAGATATTACTTCAGACACGATTTTCCGATTGTTAAACTGGCTGGGTTACATCAACTCCGGCCTCAATCCTATCATCTACTGCAGGAGTCCAGAATTTCGCGCTGCGTTCAAGAACCTGTTGGGCTGTCCGTGGCTGTCCACCCTGTGGCTTAATACTTTCTATAAAGAACTGCGGACTCGCTGCTCCTGCTTTCTATGGCAGGCTGATTCAGGCACAGCTGGCTCGTTCCAAAAGTCTTCAACCAGTAGGACCGACGGCAGCGAGAGTCTGGCCAGTACTCAGGGAAGCAGCAAAAGTGAGGAGGCTTCCCCGGGTACTCTGCAGTCCAACGGCAGCACACAGTTCAGTGACTTATCAGAACCAGAAACCGAACTGTAAGTTCCTTTTTCTTTTCATGTCTTACCCACCCTCATTCACTTTTAACTCTGTAGAATAAGTATAGAATACTATACATTACACTACATTATAAAATGTCAGTATTTGAGAGTAACTAAGACTTTTTATCAAATCTCTACGAAACTGAGGACAGAGACAGGTACATCAGGGAGTCGGTGACTGTGGCCACTGGTTTGACACTTCTGAATTATTATTCGTCTTTGTCCTTTTTATTTTTTTTATTAAAGCGTCAAATCAGTAGTCTATCAGGTGACATGTGACCATATCATTCGCACTGTGTAGCAGAAGCTGTGAAGACTTACAGTGTAGAATCAATGTCATGGAGAATCAAGCAACTTACATTACTTACTGCTTTTGGACATGCTATTGCAGTTTAGCAAAGTACTGCACAATGATGGTGATAAAAACACCACCACCTCTGTGCTGGTTTCAGTTTGACGAAATACTCATTAAGAAAAAGTCTAAAAAATTATAATTATTTGTTAAACTTAAAGTGAACATTTTTAAACATTTATGGGATTCCTCTTATAAATATATTTTGCCTTTACTGGCTTGCAATAATGGTAAAGGTTTAACGCTGTATATCTACACATCCTCTTGGTTTTGTGTACCATATATAACTTTTCATGATATACAGTATGACCAGTATACAGACATTAACTAGGCATCCTAGTTACTTTTAAAAGAGATCAAAAACAGTGTCAGGACTGCAGATTAAAAAAAAAAAGTTTTTAAACGTTTAATAGTCCACTGTCCTTTTCATAAAAGTAGAAATCCATATTTGGACATGTTCAAATATATCAGTGTGCTGCTGTCCAGGAGTAAAATAGATTGAGTGGAACAGTGCAGAAAAATAAATCATTTCTGAAGCATTGGCTGCTGTTGGGGTGTTACAATATTACAAAACTAAAAGTGAAACATAATAGTTGGAATTTCATGCATGATTCGATAAACATCTGAGGACTGTACCTGTATAGGTTTACTGCACTATGATACCTGTAATCAATCTTTGAATCCAGCTATGTCAGTGTAGTACAAATAACCAACAGATGTCCACAGTGCAGTCGCTGGTACTTGGGGTGGATATTATGTTTTTAGAACACGTTAACAATAGTTAACAATAGTTAACAATATCATTCATTAATTTTGTATTTTATAAAAACCTTTTCTATTACTTTGTAAATGTAGATTTTTTTGGTCAATTTCATCTTTTGGTATCTAAAAAATTGTGTTCCATAATGATAAAGATGACTGTAAAGTGGCTCTGTTAAAGCACTGGGTAAATGGCTGAATCGGCATGACCTTTCCAGATATTACCGTGTCTCTTTGCCTGTCAGTGGGCCTCAGTGCGCCCAGCCCAACACCCCGTGCAGCAGATAACTCTTTATCACTTAAGCACAAGACATCCACCGTAACTGGACAGGCTGTTTACAAGACTGACAGCCAATAAGACCACCCTCATTAACACAGGTTAACTGGTGTAGGACGGCTCAACATCTGATTCATTATTATTCTAATACACCACTACAGGTTGACGGCCAAATACATGAATATGCAGAAAAATATTCAGAGACTGTAGTCCATGATAATAATTGGTAGATTCTAGAAGGTTTTTACATAATGTTTACTATTGTTAAAGTTAAAGGCTGGCTATCTGTGGTGTGGGAATAGTGCCACTAACATAATACATTTACAATATTTGCTCTATATTTGAATATAACTTTTTAAAACTAAATTATTTTTAAATTATTGCCATCAGAAAGATTTCAAATTGAGGAAGCTTTTGTTTGTTGCAACATCATAATATATTTATTGATAAGTATGACTGTTCAAAATATACAGCTTATCATATACCTCATATTTAATCACCATGTTGATGTCTCCAACACGTGTCATAATTAAAGGTGCCATCATGTTGTCACAATTTGAAAATCTAGCTTGTGTACATGAATCACTTTTAACATATGCTCAGTAAGTTTTAAATAGTTTGAAACTCCAAAATTCATACAGAAACTTTATTTCAGTAATCTTCAGTAATATAAAATTAAAAGTTCAATTTCTTTTGACAAGTGGCACAATGTTACATTACATCCCTTGCCTTGCCATGCGAATTCCCATGAGTAACCCAGTTTATGACAGAAGGGTGTTTCATTCATTTCAAATATTTACTCTGCACACTATATATCATTTTTCTGTTCTTTTCTTTTACATTACATCCTTTCAGTGGCATTTTAACAGACATAATCAATGGGGCTGTAAAACAAGAGACATTTAGCAGCATATAAGTCTTCCTTAAAAGGAGCCCTGTGTGTTCTGTAGTAAATCACCCTAAGGGGAAGGCTCAGTGGACTCACACTGCGCTTTGAGAAGGATTACAAACGTAAGTGAGACCAGCCATTCGAGAATGACTCTGGCGGGGCCACGGCTCGAAGACAGGTTTAATGAAGAAATATGACAAACGGTTCCAGGAACAGTCTGGACTGCAGTGGTTAGTTTTGGCTTCAGAGTGCCAACAATGCCATGCTAGGCATAGACCATGCACTCCTCAGTCATCCCTGTCAGCTTTCAATATCTATGTAACTAGCGACACAAAAGAGCAATTAAGCAGCGTATTTCCTTTAAACCCTGGAACAACATGCAACAGCAGGTTTAGTTGAGTCAGGTTGGGAGGTCCAACAACTTACATAAATGGTTACTAGGGAAGAGTGACTGCATAGAATGGCCATTATCAATAGTCACTTTGTTTTCATGGAAAATACATGCAGGCATATCACCAATACCCATATCAACATCCACAGCAGCCTTCAGCTTCTGTCAAGCATGCACCATGTTATATGACAGGTGCAATATTTTATGGATTTCCTGCACAACAGCATTTCTAATTGATCTTTCATGGTCATAAATCTTTATGTTTTTGGTCATCAAAGTGAAAGTGGAGGCAAATGTGTCAGCCCATATGACTTTTTTCCACATAAATAATTAGGATTCGGGTATGCCTTTTTATGTTTTGTCATGTTGCTCTAAAGAGAGACAAAAAAAATCTTCATGTATTTGAAAAGTATTGCTGTGTGTTATGAGCAGAGGGAGTTTGTTAGCACAGTTTATCCATGATTGAGAACACTAAAATTAAGCTAACAGAGAGTGGAACATTTTATTTCAAAGAGTAGCAGCCAAATAGGTTGTGGACTAAATTGCAGTGTGAATGTGGAGCAGAAATTAAAAGTCTTTGTGGGATGCCTGATTGACTGGTTTAGAAACACCAGCAAAGATCTCTTCTTGAGCAGACACAGGACTAATATTCCCGCAGAGTTACATTCAGTTAATAATAGTTAATACAGCAGCCATATAGGTATGTGAGGATGGAAAAAATAATTATTATAGAGTGAATACTCTACAGAGAAATATGATGTGTGCTGCTGCATCATTATTAAAGTATCAACAGACACATGTGAGAAAACAACTTGTCAACATGTTGCTGAGTAATGTTGCTCTAAAAACTGGAAAGAAATATGTCTTGTATGGTCATCAAATGCACACTAAACCATTTTCTATCTTAGAAAAACCATATGAGGATAAACATTAATAAGATATGTGAAAAGCAGGCACTAACGGCACAGGGACAAGAAATCACAGTGGCTGATCTTAGATTTAGCTGTAAAGCAACATCTGATGGCTCACAACAAGCGGTGCAGGCGCCTGCACGGACCTACTGGTGAGAATGGATTTTATAGTCTTTTCTCATTGGTAGTTGGTGACATAAAAACAAATAAATATGGTATATATTTGAATATACACTACCGTTCAAAAGTTTGGGGTCACATTGAAATGTCCTTATTTTTGAAGGAAAAGCACTGTACTTTTCAATGAAGATGACTTTAAACTAGTCTTAACTTTAAAGAAA